>PVKA01043885.1:0-16517 GCA_004027165.1 Ctenomys sociabilis
TTTTTTTTTTTTTTTTTTTTTTGGCTGAACCGGGGATTGAACTCAGGCCCTTGTGCTTGTCAGGGAAGCACTTTTTCCACTGAGCCATCTCCTTAGCCCCCTGCCTTTTTATTCAGAGGAAATTACACTTTTTATAATAGCATCGAAAAAAATGACATTTAAGGGCTGGCCAGATAGATCAGCGGACTAATGCACTTTCTTAGGCAGGAGAAGGGACCAGGATTCAGCTTCATGTCTCTGGAAGGCATTCAGCCCATTCAATGCTTATTGGTAAAATTCTCAATATGTACTGAACACTCACAAATGCTGAGCTTTTAGAAGCAAGTAGGATCTACTTTTCCATCAGCCCTTTTTCCCACTGAGCTGATTTCCTAGTGTTATATAGGAAAAATAAAACAAATAAATGAATAATTTCTAGAGCAACCCAAAAGTTAATTTCCTGATTAATCCAAAAGTTAATCAGGATGAGAGATGGGGTTTACTAAGTGTCCAATGACGTGACCAACATTCAGAGCAATATTTTTTGTGTATTTACTATGCTGTAAGTTTATCTTTATTTTACATATGATCTTTTTTATTGAAGAACAAATAGTAATGAGACAGTTTCAAGACAAATTAACAGGACAGATTCACTAAATTAATACACTGCAAACTGTTTTCATATCACACAAGGTGCACATATAATACTATACTTAGAGACATTATTATATCAGATGTCTCTAATAAGTGAATTAAGAGAGTGTAGCTGTCCATTTAACTTATTTTTTATAGCTGAATTATATGACAGATTCAATATTTAATATTTCTACCTTTATATCTTCCTAGTAGTTGTCCATAGTACTAGAAGCCAAAATAATATTTTGTCCAACTACTATTAGTGCAAATCTTGCTTCTCATAGAATTATGCAGCAGCACAGCATATTTATCCTAACTCTACTGTTTATGCACACACATCATGGTTATTCTTTTGGATCCCTCTTTTTGTGTCTAGACCTATCAAAGATGGGCACTGTATTGTCATTAAACCAATTTATGTGCCTAAACTTGGTGACACAATCCAACACAGTCCAGAATTCCACAAAAATAGTGAGTTATCTGAAGAAGTTGTTGACTGTAGCCTCTTACAGCTCAACTTACTATTATGGCCCCATTTTGTATACCTCATTTTTATACTTTTCTGTTGGATGGGTAAAACCAAGATAGAACAAAACCTATATACCAAAAGATGTAGCTTTTGTTTCTAATGAGGTCAGTGAAGTACCCTCAGGGTTTATCTTATAATCCTGCACCTTACTCTGTAGATTCTTTGACTGTGTCTTCCATGTGGATGAGTCATGGCCAATGCTTGACCAGTTTGCCCTCTATGAGAGCCTGAAAGAAAGTTTTTTATCCATGTGACTCTCTCCAGGAACACTATACATCATCAATCTATTTCCTCTGTGGCTCCATAATCTCTTTGATCAGAAAATTTGGGGCACAACTGAGTTTCATGATGTTACAGAACAGGTTCTCCTATGCACTGAGTCTTCGCTGGACTTGAAAGGTTAGGGGGAAAATGTTGGCTGGCCTTGTGGCTCTTCTATTTCTCCAGTTTTGATCTGTGAACTTAGGTTGTTAACCATCCAAAAGAAAACCTGCCTAGTGCCTCGCAGCATATGCCGTTCACTTTGCCCTAACTATCTGAATCAATTGTTTGTAGTTGTGGTTGTACATTTCTATTTCTTCTTCTGACTTTTTAAACTAGGGAGAACTATTTGATATTTGCACATGTGTGTCTGGTTTATTTCACTTAAGAGTTCATGTTCAAGTGGCATCCACTTAACTATAAATGATTCAACTTTATCATTCTATATAGCTGAGTAATACTTCATTATATACAAATATCGCATATTTTTCAATCATTGCTCATGTGATGGACATCTTGGTTGTTTCCAAGATTTTGTAATCACAAATTGTGCTGCTGTAAACATAGGTACACAAATATCACTATGATATGATGTTTTCAGTTCCTCTGGGAAAATTCCCAGTAGGGGGATAGCTGGCTTGAATGGAATTTCTTTTTTTTTTTTTTTTTTTTTTTTTTTTTTTTTTTTTTTTTTTGTCTTTTTGAGACAGGGTCTCGCTATGCAGTTCAGGCTGGCTTTAAGCTCACTTTGTAGCTCAGGCTGGTCTCGAACTCACAACAGTCCTCCTGCCTCAGCCTCCCGAGTGCTGGGATTACAGGCATGCGCCACCACGCCCGGCTTTGAATGGGATTTCTAGACCTACCCTTTTGAAGAGTCTCCACAATGATGTCCACAATGGTTGTACCAGTCTACATTCCCACCAGCAGTGGAGAAGTGTTTCCTTTTCCCCACAACCTCTCAAACATTCATTGTTGGTTGATTTCCTTATGAAAGCCATTCTTTCTGGAGTGAGATGGTATCTCAGTTGTTTTCAATTGAATTTCATGAATGGCTAATGATGTGGAGCATTTTTTAATGTATTTATTCGCTTCTTTAATTTTATCCTCTGAGAAGTGTGTATTCATCTCACACGCTCATTTCTGAGTTGGGTCTTTAAATTTGAGGGTCCTGTTATATCTTAGTTCTTTATATATTCTGGAGAGCAGCTCTTTATCTGATTGCTTATTAGTTAGGAGTTTTTCAAAATCTATGGGTTGTCTTCTCACTTTGTAGACAATTTCTTTTGATGTTCAGAAACTCCTCAAGAAGAGTTGATCCCAGGTGATTCTTTCAAGTGTTTCCCATGCAAATATATGTTTGTTCATGAACTCTTTACCTACCCCTACATCTTCATTACCTACCTCCTACTTTCTCTTCAAGGAGATTGAGTATTTCAGTTTTAATATTTAGATCTTTAATCCATTTTGACTTTAGCTTAGTGCATGGTGATAGAGCTGAGTGAAGTTATAGTTTTCCACATGTAGAAAGCCAGATTTTCCAGCACAATTTGTTAAAGAGGCTATCCTTCTTCCAGTAAGTTTCCCTGGTCTCTTTGTTGAAGATTAGGTGGCTGAGTGTGTTCGTAGATGCTCTGCTTCTTCTAATCTATTCCATTGATCCTGAGGTCTATTTTGTTGCCAATACATATTCATTTTATCACAGTGGCTTTGTAGTACAATTTCAAGTCAGGAATTGTGATGCCTCCTGTCTTGACTATATTGGCCAAGATTGCCTTTGCTATTGTAGGTCTTTTCTGGTTCCAAATAAACTTTAGGAATGATTTCTGTAGGTGGTATGTTGGTGGCAGTTTGTTAGGGATTGCATTAAATCTGAACAACAATTTTGGGAGTATGGCCATTGTCACAGTATTGATACTTTCTATCCAGGAGCATGGGATATCTTTCCATATTCTGAAATCCTGTATAATCTCTTTTTTTACAGTGTTGTAATTTTCTGTGAAAAGATCTTTGACTTCCTTGGTTAAGTGAATCCCAAGGTATTTCACTTTCCGCAATGCTATTGTAAAAGTTATTGCTTCTATTGTTGCCCTTTCAGTTATCTGTGTAGTAGATCTTAGCTGGAAAATCACTGCTTGTTATCTGTGTAGAGGAATGCTATTAACTTTTTATTATTGACTTTGAATCCTGCCATGCTACTGAATTTCTGTATGAGTTCTAGTGCTTTCTTGGTGGAATTTTTTGGATTCCAAGTATCATGTCAACTTCAAACAGTGATAATTTAACTTCTTCTTTACCTATTCTTCTTCCCTTTATTTCTCCCTCTTTTCTAATGGCTGTTGCTAATGATTGCAAGACTACATTGAATAGGAGGAGTGATATAGGACATCCATGTCTTGTACCTGATTTAAGAGTAAAAGATATCAGTTTTTCCCCATTTAGGATTATATTAGCTTTTGGGTTGTCGTAGGTGGTTTTTATCAAGTTAAGGTAGAGTCCATCTATTCCAATGTTTTGTAGCACCTTGAACGTGAATGAGTGTTGGACTTTGTCAAAAGCTTTCTCTGTATTAATTGAGATAATCATGTGGTTTTTTTAGATTTCAGTCTATTAACATAGTGTATTACATTTATAGATTTTCAAATATTGAACCATCCTTGCATCCCTGGGATGAATCCCACCTGATCATGATGTATGATCTTCTTGATTATTTGCTGTATTCTATTTGCTAGGGTTTTATTGACTATTTTGCATCTATGTTCATGAGGGAGACCTCATTTTTAGTCGTGTCTTTCCTTGGCTTTGGAATCAGCATAATACTTGCCTCCAGAAATTATTTTGGGAGGACTGCTTCCTTTTCAATTTCATTGAAGAGTTTGAGGAGTGTAGGGATTATATTTTCTATAAATTTCTTGTAGAATTCAGCTGTGTATCCATCAGGACCTTCACTTTTCTTCGTCGGTAAGTTTTTTATTACGTTTTATATTTCATTGGCTGTTATTTACTTATTAAGAGTTTTTGTATCTTCTTGGTTCAGTTTTGGTAAATTGTAACTTTCTGGTAATCTGTCCATTTCATTTGTGTCTTCTATAATGTGAGTGTAAAGATTCTCAAAGTAACTATTGATAATCTTCTGAATTTCCACTGGGTCTGTGGTGATTTCACCCTTGTCATTTCTTATTGCTTGTATTTGAAGTTTTTCTTTCCTCTTTATGATGAGATTGGCTAGAGGCTTATCAACTTTCTTTATCTTTCAAAGAACCAACTTTTTGATTTGTGCATTCTTTGAACTCTTCATCTCAAGTGAATTAATTTCTCTCTAATCTTTATGATTTCTTCCTGTCTTTGCACTCTGGGTATCGTTTGCTCTTCTTTTTCTATATGTTAGAGGTACAACATTAGGGTGTTCATTTGTTCCCGTTCTGTTTTCCTAAGGTGTGAGTTCATAGCTATGGTTTTCCGTCTAAGACCTGCTTTCATCTCATCCCATAGATTCCGGTAAGTTGTACTTGAATTTTCATTCAATTGTAGATATTGTTGAATTTCTTGTTTCATTTCTTCTGTGAACCATTGATTTCTGAATAGGATGTTGTTTAATTTCCATGAATTTAGCGGGCTTTTCTGGTTTCTTTTGTTGTTGAGTTTTAGTTTCATTGCACTGTGGTCTGATAATATGCATGTATTATTTGCATTATAATATGCATTATTTCTGTTTTCTTGTGTATACTTAGGCATGACCTCTGGACTAGTATGTGGTCTATTTTGGAAAGTGACATGTGTGCAGCTGAAAAAAAAGTGTATTCAGCTGTGGTTGAATTATGTTTGTCATGATATTTACCTGCTGTTCTTTACTCCTTTGTATCCTGTGTTTAATTGTCTGTCCTGTTTAGTGGGTTCCTTCCATTCTCATTCATGGAGTTCTGGTCATCGTTGTCTCTCTCTAGAGCCTCTTTCTGTAGCCTGTGTAGGGATAGCTTTGTCATCATGAAATTCTTTACTTGCTCTTTGTCATGGAAGTATTTCACTTTTCCATCAAAGTTGAAAGAGAGTTTTATAGGGTATAATAGTCTGGGCTGGAATTTGTTTTCATACAGGACTTGAAGAACTCTGCTCCATGCTTTCTTTCCCTTCATGATTTGTGTAGAGAATTTGGCTGCAATTCTGATGGGTTTTCCTTTGAATGTGATCTGCTTCTTTGCTCTAGCAGCTTCCAGCATGTTATTCTTGTGTTGAATTTCTGGGATCTTGACTATTATCTGTCTCAGTGTGCTTTTACTTGGGTTGAAGTTATTTGTGTTCTATATACTTCGGTAACCTGAATGTTGGTTTGTTTCCTCATATTTGGGAAGTTTGCTGGGATTACTTCTGCCCATATTCTTTTTATATCATTTGTATTGACTCCTTCATTCTCAATGATACCAATTAATCTCACATTGTTCATCTTGGCATCATCTTGCAGGTTATAAATTATTTTTTCCTGCATCCTCATTGTTTTTAAAAGATCCTTTCCTACCTTTTCAGCAGCTGCACCAGCATACTCAAGACTTGAAACTCTGTGTTTGCTTCCACTCAAAGAGTATTTTAGACTCGTGATTGATATTTTAATTCTTCCATATCTCTTTGACTCTGCTTCATGCGTTCTATTTCTTTTCTGTATTGCTTATTCCAGGATTCCATCATATTTCTGATTTCCTCTTTTTTTATCCATGTCTTCTTTATTTATTTATTTTTTTTGTCTTTTTGAGACAGGGTCTCACTATGCAGTTCAGGCTGGCCTTACACTCACTTTGTAGCTCAGGCTGGTCTTGAACTCACAACAATCCTCAGAAGTAGCTATTAATTCTTTTTCTGCAGAGTTTCGTCCAAATTGGGTTTCCTCTGTTTATTTCCGGAATTGTTTCTGTATGATATGACTTCAAATAATTCTTTTTTGAATTTGGAAATTATTTCTACTGTTGTTTCTTTGCTTCTGACGCTGTTGTTTCATATGTTTCAGCTGGAATTGTTTTCTCTGCACTTGTTCTGGGTAAGCATTGCATTTCCCCCAGATGTTTCTGGATTTGATTCATTACTTCAGATGCTATGTGTTCAAATTTTTCTTTTTCATTTAAGGAGTTAATTCTGGTCTGAGTTCCTCTATACCTTTCTGGTATTGTTCCTTTGCTTCCACCTCTGTTAATTCATTGTTCTCAGCTGAACTAGTGTCCTCTGCAATTATTGGTGGACGCATAACCTGAGATTCCATTTTTCTCCTTGTCTTTGTCATTTTGTATAGCATTGACTTCTGACCTTTGGTGTAGTCCTCTAGTGCATAATGAGATTCGAGTGCCAGTCTATTAAATTTGAGATTATCCATTTATGCCTGGCCTGGATCTAGCTGTTGTGTTCACTTCCTTTTTGCTCCTGTGGTTCCCCTTGTTTGGGTCACTCGCCAGAGGAGCACTGGAGGGTGCAGAAGCTCTCCCTCACAAGCAGCATTCTGGGCAGGGATGGATTGAGTGCCAGGAGAGTCACCAAAAGTTCACGTTCTTGGGGGCAGGCTTGGGGGCAGTGGCTCTGGGAAGTTGCCAGGAAACTCTGTCTGGGGTGTCTCACACAGTTCTCTGGCTAGGATGCCTTGGGGTCTGAGGCTCTGGATAGCACAAAGTGTGTGGGGAGAAGCCAAAGGCTTTCCCTCAGACGCACCACACACTCACTGAACTTGGATGCCCATAGATTAGGGTAAATTTTCACTCGCTAGTCAGGCTTTGAGGCAGGATATCCAGGGAGTTGCCAGCGAGTGGTCCCTGAGGTCTCAAGCAGGTCACTCACTCGGAGGGCTTGGGGACAGGGATCTGGGTAGTGTGGTACGTGGGAAGAAGCTAAAGGCTCTCCCTGAGACTCACCACAAACTCACTGAACAGGGAAGTCAGGTGAGTCCTGCAAATTCCCACTCCCTCGGCCGGGCTTGGGGGCGGGATCTAGGATGTTGCCAGAGTCCTCAGAGCAATATTGTAGGAAAGCTTTTCTAAGAAGGTTGAATGTAAGTCACCATCAGAACAGGAAGAAGGAATAGTGTTTGAGATGATCACCGGACCTACAGCCAACTAGAGTCAGCAGCAACTGTACACAGATCAAGGGAGAATGAATGCAAGTGTTCAAGAAGAGAAAGCAGACGGAGATGTCACAGCATGGTAAGCAAAAAATATATATTTTTATGATGGAAAAGAGGTCAATCTGCACCAGGCATGGTGGGTCACAGTAAAGAGTTAACACTCAGTAAAGAGTTAACACTTTATTCTAATTTCTAACAGAAGTCCTGCACAGAAGAGACACCAATTGCTTTTGCCTCCACGGTACAATTTATATGATCAAAACACAGCAAATTTTTCACATTAAACAAGTATTATTTTATTAATTTCTACTAAAAGGAAACCAGCCTTCTAAATGGCATAATAATTTTGGGTGAGAAGAGAGTGGGACTAAGACAATAGCCTGGAAGACCTAGACACACTGGAGACTGAGAAACTTCAGAAAGTGACAGTGTCTGACCAGGGTGTGAGACAGAATAAGAAAGGAATGATGTTCTAGCCATATTTTGATTTTTAAAAATAAGCAGGTTTTCTAAGAATGTGCATTTTAAGATAGCTTTATTTACCCTACCTGTTTCCATCAGAGCTTACATGGGGATGCTTTCAGTTCCTTTACACATGAAATTCTGAGCTCTGCCTGCTAAGTCAGTCACCTTATGGAGCACACCTAGGTAGCACCTCCACTGGCTCTTGGGAGCTGACTGTAGATGGACACAGAATGAGACAGTAGACTACCCAGCATGAAGAGTGCAGACCCTGGTGCTGGGTGCAAATGACCAGATGACAAGTATGCAGAAGTCATGACCCATGTGCAAAAGCCCCCAGTGCCACTTCATGAGCTGCATATCAGAATCTGTATCACTCTTCACTTCTTTGGGCTCCCGGTTCAGGAAAACTCATCCATGCATTCTCTCCCTGTGTCTGAGCATGAGCCCAAAAAGCATGTTTGGCTGATATTGTGTGTCTCTCTGTGATTTCTGTTTTAGGTGAATGAGCCCTGGGTTGAACTGTGAGCAGATGTGGTAACAACCAACAACAAGGAACAGTAAAATAGCTGAACTTTGAAAATTAAAGTAGCTAAAAATCAATGAAGATATTATTTTTTAGTGTTTGTAGTGATAATCCATAGAGCAGGGGAGGGTGGTAAGAAGAGGGGAGGGAAAATAAATTTTAAAAAATTTATTTTTGAATAATGCCAAATAGTCATAGAAGCAATTATTTTTAAATAAACTACACCATTCCTTCTTGCACAATAGTGCTCTGTATTAGCAGATAATCTGTTTCAAGATCTCCAGTGGATAACTGAAACTGCAAAGTCCTGGATCCTATATATTTTTTCCTGCACACATATAACAATGATATAGTTTATTTATAAATATGCAAGGTCAAAAGTTCACAATAACTAATGATAAAATTAAAACAATTACAACAGTAACTTTTCAATAAAAGTTAAGTGAATAGGGACTGTCTTTCTCAAAATATTTGAGACTTTTGCTTTGTCACTTAAAGGAAATACTTTTTAATATCTTTGTCATGTGTGAATTGCCAATATTACTGCTCTTGTGATTCATGGGGCACTATGAAGAAAATAAGGGGCATTTGTACACAGGCACTGCGACAATGAGGTGGTCAATCCAATAACTGGGACATTCGCAAAGAGCAGAAACTACACAGTGTGGATACACTGGAAAAAGGGATCATTTATGACAAAGTAGGGTATATAAAAAAACAAAAAAAAACAAAGTAGGGTATAACACAACTTACACTCAGAGCCATACACAACTTAAAACATTTGAATATTTTATTTAGGAAATTTTCCATTTAATGGTTTCAGACTGCAGATGATGCAAATACAGTAATGCAAAGGAAAACCATTGATGGAAGTAGCTGTAATATGAACAGGATATTCACATAACATTAAAAATGTCATTTTACATATTACTTACTAGTTGAAAAGAGAAAACATTTCTACAGTGAAGGAGATAATTTTACTACGGACTCAGAATCAGCATCTTCAATACAAGGAAGACAAACTAGCCTGATATTCGTTTTTCAATTTTTGAGTTTTATTAGTGCATGTTTATAAGACATAATGGTAATATCCATCTTAAGAAGTTGGTACATGTGTATAATACCTGTTAATACTTCTCATAGTCCCTTGCATTCCTTTCCTTTCTCTCCCTCCATTCGGGGTCACCTTCCTTTTCACAAAGATATATATCCCTATATCTTATTATCTATTTTTTAGTTTGCTTTTTAATTATTTATTTTTGGGCTTCTCATATAAGAGAAAACATATGATATTTAAGCATATGTGTCTCATTTACTTCACTTAATATTTGTTCCAATATTTAGCTAATATGATTTGTGCTGCTATAAACATGGGTATGCATGTGCCACTATCATATCGTCTTCAACTCTTTAGGAAGATATCTAGAAGACAGCTAGCTGGAATTTCTAATTTTAGTTTTGTGATGAATCTCCACACAGGTTTCTATATTGGTTGTGCTAGTGTAGGTTTCCATCAGTTATGCAGAAATTTTCCTTTTAACCCACAACCTTGAGAATATTTGTTATCTTCTGATAGCTTGATAATAATTATTCTGTCCAGAATAAAATGGAAGCTCAGTGTTGTTTTAACATGTTTTTCTATAATGACCAGGTATGTTGGACATTTTTCATGTAGTTACTAGCCATTTGTATTTCTTCTGAAAAGTGGCTATGTGATTCAATCACATATTTTTAGATAGTTTTAGCTGGCCTTGAACTTACAGCAATATGCCTGTCTCAGCCTCACAAATGCTAGAGTTACAAGTTGGTGCTACCATGCACAACAATTGCACTTACACTTTATGATTAGACTACAGTTTTTGTTTTAGAAGGTGTCTAGCTTTTTTGAGTTCTTTATATATTTTAGATATTAATCCTCTGCTTGAGGAAGAGGTACAACAATTTTTGTCCTCTTCTGTAGGCCATCTCTTCACTCTTTTCATAATTTCCCTTGCTTTGCAGAAATTGTTAATTTGATATAATCCCATATATTGATTCTTGATGGTATTTCTTGTGCAATTTCTCAAAACCCTTCAGAAAGTTGTTGCCTATAAGAACTTTACCAATTTTATCTTCTACCAGATTTAGTGTTTCTGTTTTAATGTTTAGATCTTTGCACAATTTTGATTTTAGCTTAGATTCAATCTTCTGTTCATAAATAGTGAGTTTTCACAGCACTACTTGTTAAAAGAAGCTAATTTTTCCTCCAGTGTAAGTTTTTGGCCTCTCTGTCAAAGCTCATGTGGCTTAGACCAGGGAGGTAGCTCAGTAGAATAAATGCCTGCTTGGCAAGCACAGGATCCTGAGTTCAATCCCCAGTACTGCCAAATAAATAGATAGATAGATAAATAAATAAATAAATAAAAAGTTCATGTGACTTAAAGTTTCTGAAGTTTCTTATACATCCTCTATTTTGTTCCACTGATACATTTCTCTGTTTCTCTAACAATAAAATGCTTTTTTTTTTTTTTTATCACTGTAGCTTTGTAACATAACTTCAAATCCTGTATTGTAATGCATCCTGCTTTGATCTTTCTACCCAGGCTTGTTTTGCTATTTGAGTCTCTTCCGGTTTCATGTGAATTTTAAGACTGTGTTCTATAGTTCTTTGAGGAATGCTGCTAGTATTTTAATTGGGATTGCATTAAGTGTAGATATCAATTTCCAAAGTATGGCCATTTCTTTTTTTTTTTTTTTTTTTTTTTTTTTTTTTTTTTTTTTTTTTTTTTTTTTTTTTTTTTTTTTTTTTTTTTTTTTTTTTTTTTTTTTTTCTGTGTCGTATATTTATTTTATTTATTTATTTTTTATTTATTTATTTTGGCAGAACCGGGAATTGACTCAGGCGCTTGCACTTGCCAGGGAAACGCTTATTCCACTGAGCCATCTCCCTGGCCCGAGTTTACTTTTGATTAGTTTTTTCTTTCTTTTTTTTTTTTTATTGAAGTAAATATATCAATGAGACATATGCTGCAGGACACTAATCAGCTTTTCTTCTGGATGGTTAACAACTTAAGTTCACAGATCAAAATTTGAGAAATAGAAGAGCCACAAGGCCATTTCAATAATATATTGCTTCTGGTTATCTAGACACATGGAATATCTTTTTCCCTTTTCTTATGGACTCTTTGGTCTTCCTTTTTAGAGTACTATAGTTTTTATTGTAAAAAAATAAAACTTTAGTTCAGTTGTTAGCTTAATTTCTGAGGAACTATTTTTTCTTGAAGCTGTTATAAATGATATATTTATTTAATTTCTTTCTTGCAGAGTTCATTATCGGTATACAGAAGTATTATTAAATTTTCCATGTTGATTTTTGTATCATTTGTTGAACTCTTTGGGTCTTACATGTAAAGGAACATGTTATGTGTGAATAAAGACAGTTTGACTTCTTCCTTTTATATACATATAAATTTTTCTTCTTTCTCTTGACTGATTTTGCTACTCAAAATTTCAAGTACTATTTTGACTGCAACATCATGAATCTCAGGTGAGCTCCAAATTTTCTGAACAAGGAGATTATGGAGCCACAGAGGAAAGAGATTGAAGTTCTATAGTGTGCCTGGGGAGAATCACATGGAGAGAAAACTTTCTCTCAGGCTCTCACAGAGAGCAAACTGGTCAAGCATTGGCTGTAACTCATCCACATGGATGACACAGACAAAGGAACTACAGAATAATGTACAGGACTGCATGATAAACCCTGAGAGGACTTCACTAACCACATAGGAAATATAAAGTTCAGGTGTTGGTATATAAGTCTTGATCTATCTAGGTCTTAACCATCCAGCAGAAAAGTATAAAAATGAAGTATACATCGTGGGGCCATAATATTATGCTGAGCTATAAATGGCTATGGCCGACAATTTCTTTGAATAACTCACTATTGTTGTAGAATGCTGGACTGTGTTGGATTGTGGTGTCGAGTTCAAGCACCTAAGTTAGTTGAATGTCAATGGAGTGCCCACCTTTGACAGGTGTAGACAAAGGAAGGGGTGCAGAAAGAAAAAATCATGATGTGTGTGTATAGACAGTACAGTTGGGATAGATAACGCTGAGCTTCTACATAATCCTATGAGAGGCAAGATCTGCACTAATGGTGGTTGGACAGGATATTATGTCAACTTCTAGTACTACGGTCATCCACTAGGAAAATAATTATTGAATTTTTGGATATAATTCAGGCATAAAAAATAAGATAAGTAAGCAGCTACACTCTTAATTCACTGATAAAAAAGATATCTGCTAAAATAATATCTGTAAATATAATATCATGTATGCACCTTGTACAATACCAAAACATTATGAAAATAGTTTGCAATGTATTAATTTGTCAAATCTGTATTGTTAAGGTGTCTTGAAACTGTCTGATTGACATTTGTAGTTCAATAAAATTTAAAAAAAAATAAAAATATATATAAAAAAATAAAAGTACTATTTTGAGCAGGAGTAATTATTGTGGAATCCTTATTTTGCTCCTGATATTAAAGGAAAAGGTTTAAATATTGGCTCATTTAACATGATGATGAAAATAGACTTCTCAAATATGGTTTTATCTGATGGAAGTAAAATATTCTGTACTTTTTATCCTGAATTTTTACCATGAATTGATGTTGGATTTTCTGTGCCTTTTTTATGTATTTAGTGTAGAGTCTCACTACATAGCTCGGGCTGGTAGTGATCTTCCTATTTCAGCTTCTCCAATGCTGGAATTATAGGCGTGTGCCACCACCCTGAGTTTCCATGCCCGGTGTGGCATGTCGTACCAGGGATAGAACCCAGTCCTTCCACTTACCCCGCAAGAGCTTACATTACTGAACAATCTCCCTGACTCTTCTGTGTCTTTTTCTAAAGACAAGTTCTCACTATATAGGTAAGGCTGACCTTGAGACCATTATGTAGCCCAGTATGGTTTCAAACTCATGGCAATCTGGACTCATCCTCCTGCATGCTGGGATTATAGGCATATGTCACCACAACTGGCTGAGTATTTATGAACTCTTAAAATGGCTATGTGATTTTTATTTTTGTTTCTATTCAAGTGATGTATTACTTTCACTGATTTTTGTATGTTGAATCACTCTTGTATCCCTAGGATGAAGCCTGCTTGGTCATAATATATAATCTTTTTAACGATTTGTTGAATTCTATTTGCCAGTATCTTGTTAAGCATTTTCGTATCTGTGTTCTTTTAGAATGACTTGTGGTTTCATTTTTAGTTGAGTTCTTTTTGAGTTTTAGAATCAAGGTAATGCAAACTTCTGGAAATGAATTTGGTAATATTCTTTCACTTTCAATTTCATTGAACACTTTGAAGAGTTTTGGGTTACATCTGCATTCAAGTTCTTGTAAAATACAGTTATGAAGCTATCATCTCATGATCTGTTCTTGGTATTTAAAAAAAATTACAACCTCAATTACATTAACTGTTAGTTAATGCTTTACCTAACCTTTTGGTTCAATTTTGGTAATTCAGGCATATCTAAGAATCTATCGTTCTCTTCTGGATTTTTACAGTTTACTAGAATACAGACTTTGAAATTAGTTAATAGTAATGTTGTCCAATTTTATATGTCTTTGTGACTTCACTTTTTCATTTTTCAATTGTACTTATTTGAATCTTCTTTCTCAATAAAACTGGCCAATGGTTTATCTATTTTATTTATTCTTTCAAAAATAAGCTCTTTGATTCATCATTTCTTTTTTTCTCAACTTCCTTAATGTCTGCTTTTATCATTACAATTTTCTTCCTTGTCATAACTTTGGCTTTATATTATTTATATTTTTCTAGGATCATAAAGAGCATCATTAGGTTATTTGTTTTGGTTCACTCTGCTTTCTTGATGTGGGAAGCCAGATGTAAAACCTCCCTGGGGCTGCTTTCATTATGGCCCATACATTCTGGTGTACTCTGCCAGCGTTATTGTTTGGTTCCAGGAATTATCTCATTTCTTCCTTGATTTCTTCTGCAATCTCACTTATTATTCCCAAATGCATCATTTAATCTGACCATGTTTTAATAAGTTCTGTAATTTTGTTTGCTTTGATTTCTACTTTCATTGTATTATGCTCTGGTAATATGATTGCATAATTTCAATCCTGTGGTATTTAGGCATGCTTTATGGGAAAATATTTGTCTATCTTGCAGAAAGTTTTATGTGTTTCTGAGAAGAATGCGCATTTTGTTGTTATATAGAACACTCTGTAGATATCTATGAAGTTCATTTACTTAAAGTTGTGGTTCAACTCTGATATTTATTTGCTTGTATTTTGTCTAGTGATCTATTTTTTTATATTGAGGCATAGAGGTGTCTCATTATAGCTGTGTTAGTATTTATGTGATATTTTTATGTAATACTGTTCGTTTTATTAAAATGGTGCATTGCTTTGCAGTGTGTGTTTATGTATTGTTATTACCTCTCTATATCTTAATTCTATGTCATAAAGAAGTGGTATTTTACTGTTGATTTTCACTCCACCATTTTAATCTTCAAACCTGTTATCTTGTATCTCTTGACTTTTTTTTTTTTTTTATCCTGACTGAGGTTTATTTGTACTAAGAGCACAGGAGGACATCAGCCCCCAGGGGTCATACCAATCCTTTTGTTTTTATATCAGCAGATAAGAGGTTTTTACTGTGGAGCCTTTACGGGGGCCTGGGCACCTTTGGGACCTGGGCAACTTTGGGGGTCTGAGCACATTTGGGAGCCTGGGCTGGAACAGAATCTGGAGCTTGGCCCTTGGCTGGAGCCTGGACCTTCAGTCAGCAAAGCCTGCGACCCTTACATGTATACATAATTTCATAGCATATGTATATTATTTGATACATATACTAGGTGTAATGAAGGTTTTTGAAGGTTTAGCTAATTCATTAATCAATGAGAGAACAAGGCAGATGGTACAACTGGCTACCAGGAGAAACCAGGAAACAGACAAACTCATAGATAAGGATGGATAGCATGCATGTATAGATGGAGGTAACTTGATTTTCCCAGTGGAGGGATGAAAGGCAGTGAGAAGGGAGTCATTTGAATTTCTATGCTCGAATAGAATTACCTGTCTATTCTATGGATAAGGTTTAAGTTGCTTTTCCAGCAATTATAATACCATAGCATAGCTTCTACTGAATCAGAGTCTGATTATCCAGTGAGGTTTCTCTTCTAGACAATGTAGTTTTCACACTAAAGTACATATCTTTAGAGATACAAAATGAAATAATGTTAATTGTGGAATTTTTAAAGCAAAATTGCATCTTCTCAACTCAATCATGCAAAATTATAATATAGCAAAAATTCTACAACATATTTAGCTTAGGCCATCTGGAGAAATTTAACATTATGAAAAAACTGTAGTAATAGAAAGAAGCTAGGCATAATGGTACATGCATGTAATCCTGACAGTCTATGAGACTGAGCCAGGAGATTTTAAGTTCAAGCCTAGGCTGAGTAATTAATTTAGTGAGGTCTTATCTCAAAATTTAAAAGAAAAAGAAAAACGAAGAATAGGAAAGATTTTCTTGATTATACAAAGTAAGAATCACAATTAATACATATCATGATAAGGCTAAACTTAGTATTGGATTTAACAAAAGTGATATCTCCTCTCAGCCTTTGGGCTATGATCAAGTGTAATATATATTCTTATCATTTATCAAGAATGATAAAATATATTTGAAATTTATTAAGTACAATTAACATATGGACTACATATTACTATAATAAAACCATTATCAGCTTTGATAATGGTTCTGTATTCATGTAGTTAAATGGCAGAAATTCTCTTCATCCTTACATAATTTATGTTGATGGCTTGGAGTTGACATGCAATATTTGTTTACTTCAATTGCTTCCAATAAAATATTATATACCAAAAGACTGTTTCCATCTTGAACTCATTTTTCAGTGTTTACAATGATTGAAAAATTTTAGCATACAAATAATTCTATGTCACAATCTCTAAACTAAAAAAAACATGTTTTATTCAAACTAGAGTTCCCA
>PVKA01043886.1:0-16511 GCA_004027165.1 Ctenomys sociabilis
AACCATCCAGCAGAAAAGTATAAAAGTATAAAAATGAAGTATACATCGTGAGCCCATAATATTAAGCTGAGCTGTAAATGGATATGGTCGACAATTTCTTTGAATAACTCCCTATGGTTGCAGAATGCTGGACTGTGTTGGATTGTGGTGTCGAGTTCAAACACCTAAGGTAGTTGAATGTCAACGGAGTGCCCACTTTCCTCAGGTGTAGACAAAGGAAGGGTTGTAGAAAGAAAAAATCATCCTGTGTGTGTATAGACAATACAGTTGGGTTAGATAATGCTGTGCTTCTACGAGAGAGAATTCTATGAGAGGCAAGATCTGCACTAATGGTGGTTGGACAGGATATTATGTCGGCTTTTAGTGCTATGGTCATCCACTAGGTAAATAATTATAGAATCTTTGATATAATTCAGCTACATAAATACCTGTAAATATAATATCATGTATGCACCTTGTACAATACCAAAACGTTATGAAAACAGTTTGCAATGTATTATTTCATTGACTCTGTATGGTTATGGTGTTTTGAAACTGTCTGATTGACATTTGTATTTCAATAAAATAAAACTAAATAAAAAAAAAACAAACTAGTAAGTACTGGTGAGGATATAGAGAAAAAGGAAATGAAAATTAGTGTAGTGAACAGTATGAGTGTTCTTTGTAAAACTAAAAATAAATCTCTCAAATGATCCAGTAGTTCTGCTTCTGGGCATATGTCCAAAAGAAATAAAATCAGCTACCAAAGGGACACCCATATGCCCGTTTATGATAGCACCATTCACAATAATCAAAATATAGAATGTACTTCGGTGACCATCAACAGATAAATTGCCAAAGTTAATATAGGATATGTTTCACATGTATTAAAATATATATATACAAATATAATTACATTTATATATCCCACCAAAAAATGTATATTCTGACACACTTCTGGAAAAAGAAAGCTAGTATAATAGTTTTTCAACAGATGGTGTTACTGTCATATGGGGACCCTAGAGGATGTAATATATTGCAGAAATGTATTGAAATACTATTGAGCCATAAAGCTGAATGAAATCCTGCCATTTGTAGCAGAAGGATGGAATTGGAGAATGTTAAGTTGAGTGAAAAGGACATAGCAGAAAGAGAACCTAGTTTTAAAGAGTTGACCTGAAAACAGAATAGTGATTATTGGGCCCTGAGAACACTGTGTGAAGGGAGCATGGGCAGGGTGCTTGGATTTCTAGGGCAAGCATTGTGTGTCCATGTGTAGACCTGGAGTCCACATGTCCAATGAATACATGTTGGTGAAAATACTCGGTCAATAGCTTCAAATGAAAATTACAATTAGCAGTCGAATCTCTCTTGGAAACACTCATCTTACATGACGTACACAGCGAGGCTTGTAGGAGAAGCCGAAGCTCAGGAGAATTTTTCTGAAGTGAAGGGTGGTACTGTTACTGACTCACTTTGAAGCCAAAGTCGCGAGTGGGGCAGGAACTGCCCCATGGAAAGCAGAGCCTCGGTTCACAGCTGCTTCATTTTTATTACTCATGCGGTTTGGCTCTTTGCAGTTCTTCTGGTTTTCTTGGAACTGCTCTTCTGTATTTTGATAATCTCTCTTGTACTTCCCTTCACAAAGCTGTTTGCCCGGGCTTTTTACTCAAAACCAAAGAATCTCAACTCAGCAGAACACAGAATTCACATGTAACACACACACACACATATTATATTTGTACATATATATATGTATATATATATTACATTTATCATTATTTATTGGGGCTGGGGAGGTAGCTTAGTAGAATGAATGCTTGCTTGACAAGTGCAAGGGCCTGAGTTCAATCCCTGGTTCCACCAAAAACAAAAAAACATTAAAGTGCCTGACATGTAACATCATGTTAAATATTTGCTCAATCAATCAATTATAAAATACATCATCTGTAGTTGACTAAAATACCAGTGAGAAAATAATACACCATTGTACACATACTTTTTAAAAAATATACAGGATGATTAATTTTTATTTTTCTCAGTAATAAATAATAACTTAAAATAATACATCTTTTAAAAATTTTTAGTTATGTCTTTATAGAACAACTTCAAAAGCTAGTTTCTACTACTGAATATAAATTGCTATTATATGTCAGAGTTACATTTGAATTTATCAAAAATGTAATCAACAAAATTCTTAAATGACATATAAATCCGACAAAAAGGTAAGACTACCTTTCTCCATTCTTCTTAGAGGAGGAGAAGCATGTTTGAACATAGACTATTCAACTTGGCAAACATTCTGTACATTGAAAATACAAAGATGATTTCTAAGTATATTTCCAAAGTTAGTTAATTAATTCATTTATTTTATTATTTAATGCAGGGTCTGCTGGGTGTCACTACACACATCAGATTCATAATGATCCTCCTGTTTTCAGCCTCCCAGCTGCTGGGATTACAGGGGTGCGCCGCCACGCCCAGTGTTGGTCTCGGACTCAGCGTGCCCCAGGGATAGAGCTGGTATTGCACACTGGGGATCAAACCCCAGTCCCTGTTGCTTGCCCAAGCAGGCGCTTTAGTCCTCTGAGCTATTTGTAAGACCCTTATTTATTGTTTAATCATTTTTTAAAAATGTATCTGTTAACAGGATCTCATTGCGCAGCTGGGACTCCTAGTGATCCTGTTTTCAGCCTCCCCAGAGGTGGGAGGCACCACCTCGCGCAGTTTTGGTGGCCAGCTCGGCACAAGGCCAACAGTCTGAAGTGCTGGGGACTAAACCAGGGTTCTTGCACTTGCCAGCTAGGCACGTAGACTGCTGAGCTATCTCCCAACCCCTCAAAGTTTCTTTTCATTAGAGATTTAATTTTCTACAAAGTGTAAAAGATTTTTTTCTCTCTATAAAACTCATTATTTATGAAAGCTTTAATAAAATTTGGTATAAAATTCACTTTCTTCTTATTCATAAATTGAGTCAATCATTACTTTTTATGTACAAAACACTAATAGGTACGATGGGTGAATATAAATATGAAAAATAAGTGAATTACTGCGGCTGAAAAAAGAAGACAAAATTTATTGTTACTGAAAGTGAGTCCTAATCAGAGAAAGAGAGAACAAAAGAGGAAATGGTTTAGGCATGGCTTTGTCGATTGTACATGTTGAGAAATGAAATTATTGATTCATCAGTGATAGTCTTTTCACAATGCATTCAATGATCAATGAAACTGAGAGAAACCTAAATAAATATAATTTTGCCTTACTTATATTGGATGTAAGTAAATTGGAAAAAAAAAAAATCCAGAAAGCTGTTGAGTGTAACTGAAGTTTTACTCACACCTCCCACCTTAATATAGGAGCACAGGTATATCTTTCAGCTATTCAGCTTGTGGCAAAGATGGAGGGAGAACAGTGTCACAGAAGAGAGGAATGCTAGCAGTGGATGCCATCTTTGGGAATGAACTCTATTGAGCAGACTCTAATGCGGGCTAGGTTAGCTCTGGGCCATCTTGCAACTTGATGTAAAGCTGATATTATTCTTCATGAAGTTTCCTTAAAAAATGAGTTAAAAAATAGTAAAATAAAACATTAGAAGTGATACAGAATTTCACTACAGAAAATGACAGGAATTCAACAATTGTTGCTATATTGCATATTATTATCTTCAAACTACTTGTTCACATTACCTAGATAAGCATGGGAAATTGGTCAAAACACCATAAAAAGGGCTGGGGAGATAGTTTGGTGGTCTAAACACCAGTCTGGCAAGTACAAAGATCTGGGTTCAATCCCTCATTCCGTGCTGGCCCTGAAACCCAGCATGGTGGCATGTGCCTGTAATCCTGATACTGGAGAGGCTGAGACAGGAGAGTCACAACTAGTTCTAAGATGAATAGCGAGACATTGTACCAAACAAACAAACAAACAAACAAATAAATAAATAAATAAATAAATTATTTTTTAAATAAATGATTTAAGAATTTTTTAATTTAAAAGGAGAAAAAAATTAAGTATTAGCTGCTTTCAATAGACTAGCAGAAATCAGCAGCACAATTATCCAAATCTTCCTATGTATGTACATATGTATTTCTTTTTCCCCTCCATCTTTCTTTTTTTTCCCCTTTCCCTTATCCCAGTTGTTTCTTCCCTTTGAGCAGTTTCTTTCTCTTTTGCTGTACAGACTTCTAGAGACAAATGACATACTGCAGCTGCATCAAGAAACTATAGGGGCTGGGGAGATGGCTCTGTGGAATAAGGGCTTCCCTGGCAAGTGCAAGGGCCTGAGTTCAATCAATCCCTGGTTCTGCCAAAGAAAAAAATCAAAGCTTTTCATTAGTGGCCAGGAAATGGCTCAGTAGAATAAGCGCTTCCCTGGCAAGCACAAGGGCCTGAGTTTAATCCCCAGTTCTGCCAAAAAGAAAAAAAAAAAAAGAAAAAAGAAACTACAAAAATTCTAAGTAAACCAGTATCAGCCAATGAAATTGAAAATGTAATTAAAATCTTTCCAACAAAGAAAATCCCAGGTGCTGATGGATTCACAGCTGTAGTCTTATTCCAAGTAGACTGTCAGGTGATTTTAGAGGACTCACGGACATGCACTTCATGCAGAGCAAGATGCCTATACCTCTGTAACTAATAGTCTTTCAACCTTTGTGCAATATATCAACAAAATTTTTCTCTTGATAATTAGAAGTTTTACATAATTATTTTATTTTTATTAACGTACATTAGTTGTCCATATTAATGGGATGCAGTGCAACTTCTCCATACATACAAAGCATAAGCTCCAATCTGATCTAACCTCCTGTGATTGAGCCCGCCCCCACATCCTTGTCAGCTTCTACTAATAACTATTCTACTTTCAGGTGGACTTTAGCTTCTATGCAGGAGAGAGAACATGGGGTATTTAGTAGAAGTCTCCTCCAGATCCTCATCTCGGTCCAAGAAGCCAGTATTGGTAACCCAAAGTTATGTTATTGGAATCCCATCAAGTTGATTCCAATCTACCACTTTCCATGCAACCCACAGCGAAAATGAAGACACTAGATTATATCTTTAATCATCAGGGGGTCGAGGGGCTCTAAGTCCAGCCACAAAGATGGCTTTCTGGAATCAAGAGGGCAACCCACGGCCTCACAGAGTTTTATTCAGTGGAGGAGAGGGCTTGAGGAGGAATGACTGAGAATTGTGGGAAGTAGATGACTACCGTGAGCTGAGCTAGGTGGGTGGCCTACATTTACCTCTGCCATATGCAGAGAGGTGCAGAGAAAGTAATCTGTTTTATGCTATTGAGATAGTATCTAATATTTTGGGGGGTCTGGTGCTTCAGCTGTGATGTGATCTTTCAAGCCCCCAGGCAGTCAGAGCCTCTGTCTTGAGGCTTGATCCCATTGGCTCTTCATCCTGTCTCTACCTGGCTCACATTAAAGAGTAGCAGGTGTAGGTTACCAGGGAAACATGCATGCCACCTTCAAAGACTATCACCACTACTTCAGCTAGACTAATACACATCCCTTAAGGCCAATTGAAGGATAAACAGAAGTTCTAGCCAGCTCTGTACATAACAATACAGAGTTAAAATGAAGACAGTTGCTCTTCTTTCAAGGAGAGCTGCTCAGGTGGTCCTCCACAGTATTTGTCTTTCCATGTCTGGCTTATTTCACCTAATGTCTCCCATTTCCACCAGTTTGCTTGTACTAATTTGATGATATTAATAAAGTATTTCAAGCAAAGTTAATTTTATTGGTAGCACATGGAAATGACAAAATCAAAGCTCAATTATACAAATTATCAAATATTGTGACATTGACCTGAGCTGAATGAGAATATCTTAGGATTGCTACACATGTAGCAATGTAGGACCCAGCAAAATGTCTCAGGAAGGATAAAGCAGGCTTTTCTCCCTGTATGCTCCGGTTCAATTTATGAGCAAGGATTCTCTCTGAGCTGACTCCAGGCAATCACATGTGTGGTAGATGAGCTCTGGAAGGCACTTTGTGTACTTTGAAAGCAGAGGGGTATTTGCCCTCTCTTCAACCTGTGCTAATGTTATAATAAAACATGGGTCCTGTCCATCAGTTGCTTGCTGACCTCTAGTTCTGTTGTAGGTATTCTGCAAAGTTGTGCAAACTGGTTGCCTCTCTGTTTGCAGATGAGAAGGAGGGGTATAGCCAGTTTTGTTTTAATTTAAGGCTTCATTTTTGTTTCATTATGTCTAACTAGAAATGACTATATGGAGTCATGAAAATATTTTTAAAATTTAAGGGTTCATTGATAAGGAAAAATAAAATTCATCCTAAAGTTATAAATTCCAGGTTGTTTAGAAATATATGCCCTTGCCAGGGAGATAGCTTAGTGGCATAAGTGCCTGCCCGGCAAGTGCGAGGTCCTGAGTACCCTGACACAAAAAGAAATATACCCCCTCTATGTGTCTAGGTTATATATAACCTAGAGGGGGTATATTTTTGCATATATATATATATGTATATATATATATGTATATGGAAATAAATTATAAGATAACTAAATATAATAAAATGCTTATTCATGCTGAATGAAAATGTAAACTATAAAATACTTTGATATTATCTTTGTTATATTACACAGAAATTATCCAATAAAATAAAATAAAACATATAGTCAGATCAAGTATTTAATACTATTGAATTATTTTGTAACTAATTGTGTTAACTCAATAATACTCTACTTGAGTATTTCAGTTCTGCTTTTCTCAAATGACATTAACAGTAGATTTTTATCTGTTCATTAACAGAAGCTGATATCATAATTTTCTATTTTAGTAATCATCTAGTAATTCCATCACCTTAGTAATGATATGCATAAAATAAACATATATTGGAGTCCCAGTCCAGATTTGTGTTTCTACTGTGATCTGTTCTCTTCATTTGCAGCATTAAGTGGCTAGTCAAACACTCTGTATCTTCTTTATCTTCAAAGTATGTTCATTCTGAAAGGGATCGTTAAGCATTCTGTGCTTGGCTTAATCTCTCTAAATGGATAAGTCATTCTTGAATTTATCTTTGCGTAAACTTAATTACTTTGAAGACCTATTGGAGCAACTTGTGCTTTAAGAAAGTAATTACTTAAAATTTTTACTTTTCTTACACCCATGTTTCACAAAAGCTATCTTTTTGGTTTTCATCTTCATGTGTAATTTATCACATTTCCTCCTCACACCTTGGCAAAGAGCTTTATAGATTAACATTATTATGTTAGAAACATTATCCAGAACTTCTTCAAAGCTGATGTGTCTCTCTCATAAACACTGCAACCTAGCTTCAGATGGCATGTGTTTAGGGTCTTCTAAATTGATTTGCTTCTTTTGAAATCCTTGTAAGAGTGGAGCCTCCAAATATAGAAAAAAATCAGTTTTTCTTATGCAGTATATTAACTTCTGCTGGGTAGCTACATTTAAAGCAACCAAATATTACACTTTAAAACAAAAATTACATGCTGACAGTAATTTGGGCATGTATTAACTCTAATCTCCAGGACTGCATTCCTTGCCGGGCCAGCTGAAGCCAGGTTTGTTGGTGCATGCCTGTAATCCCAGTGCTAGGGAGGCTGAGACAAGAGGATCAACACGTCCAACCTTCATAGTGAGACCCTGTATCAAATAATAAATAAATGAAAAGCAAAAAAGTAGAAATATCTGTAATGTAGAAGATAAATTGAAAAATATATAATATTGTGGTGTTTTGCTAACTGGTGGTCAACCTCTTATACCCAGCTGAACTGAGCTAGTGTGATGGTGGGTGTGGGATTGTTGCCAGCAGCATAAAAGGCAGAACTAAAGAAGCTGTTGGGACGCTGTTAGAGAAGCTGTTTGGAAAAGCTGTTGGAGCCGTTGAAAGCTGAGGGTTCTCTTGGGCTATTCCGTTGTGGAGAACTTGTCATGCTGGCTTTCCTAGTGAACTTGATCCTTCTCATTGGAGGAGAAGCTTGGAACCTCATTGTCACTGAGGATGACTGCCTTTTGCTTTGGGGAGCTGTGATTTTCACTTTGAGCATCACTTCTGGCTCCAGAGGGGAAGAGGGTGCACAGCTTGGTCTCCTGGAAAAGCTTATCTGGTTGGCTTTCCTGGTGGGAGCTCAACTTTCCTCATTGCTTAGGACCTCACTATTTCTGAGCATGACTATGGTACTTTTCAGGGAGCTCTCGTTCTTACCCTGAGCATTGCTTCCTGGCTCGAGTTCAGATCCCCCAGCCTGGTAGTGCAGATCCTTCATCCCACTGGCAGACTTCGTAGCTTCCCCCACTGATCTTCGGCCCTTTCTGATACAGATCCGTGAAGCAGACCCACATAACACATTGTCATGGGTTCTAGGCCTCCAGTTGGCCTCACATAACACATTGTCATGGGTTCTAGGCCTCCAGTTGGTCTCACATAACACATTGTCATGGGCTCTAGGACTCCAGTTGGCCTCCTGGGAGGCATTGTTATAAGCTGCAGGATTTCAGCTAGACTCATGCAGGGTATTAGGATCCAGGCCCTCAGCTGGAGTCTTCATTCTTTAATGTGCAGACAGATTTCCAGCACTCTTTTGTATATGATTCTTTGTGCAATTCACCATAAAATAATTCCTTAAAATGTCCTGTATTGTATTGTTCCCCTTGCAAAAACTCTGAACTACAACAAATACACAATAAAAACTAAATCAAACTCATTATTAATATTATAGCTTAGAAATCATTTGTTTAAATTCTCAAAGTTTAAGAATTTATACTATGTAAGCAATATTTACCTATTAGTTATCAAACTATACCCTAGACATCTTTTACAACCTGAAGATATTCATATTAAACAAACAAATCAAGAAGTAACACCATCCTCAGGGGAGCCCAGATTTGATTTGAAGTTTCTCTGTCAGGGAGATTTCCAATTGTTGTAATCTGTAGCATTAGCACAACCTTATTCCCTTGAGTAACAGGAATTTGGTTATTTTTGTAAATGTATGTCATACACTTTCAAAATCTTACCATAGTAAATTAAGTGAATGAAAAAGCATGCTACCATGTTGCTTCAGGTACATTTTTGACAACTTCTGTATGGTTCTGACTTCAAAAGAGTAATAAATGTCAAAAGCCTTAAAATAAATACCGTTCATTACATTTTTAGTGATTTCACACATTGAATTTCAGGAATTAAAGGTAATATTTTTAATTTATTCAGAAATAGATCTAAGGCATTATTTTCTAATTTGAAATATTTTATTCAGTTAAAGCATGCTTATATAGTTATGAAAACCCAAATTAAATTACATATGATTTCATTGTACATGTATAGTATAAGGTTATTATTTATATGGCTTTTAACATTTATTTCATGCCAGCGAACAAGTCACTGGTGACCACAAGGGGGCAGGCTAACAATAAGTGAAAGAAACTCCACCTGAGATTACTTAAATCTAACGGAAATTTTGAATTGAATTATCTTGGTAATGAATGTATCTTACTTTTTCCGACATTTGAAAGAGATTTCTCTGATCCTTTTCATAGTGTTTTAAAATTTAATTCCAAAAATCTGAACTCATTTGCCTGTACCAATCTCACATTTATTTTATTTTATTATTTGTTGTATTTAGTACAGGATCTACAGGGTCTCACTACTAGATCGGACTCACAGTGATTTACCTGTTTTCAGCCTCCCAAATGCTGGGATTACAAGCATGCGCCACCACTCCCAGTCTCAATTGCTGGCTCAGCGCACCCTGAGGGTGGGGTCAGCACAGGATGCCAGGGATGGAACCCTGGCCCTGAGCTCTGCCTAAGCAATCCCTTTAGTCTGCTGAGCTATCTGGCTATCCCTTGCATTTATTTTCTTCTAAGAGATAAAAGAAAAACCGTTGAGTTCATACATTATGATACAAGAATAAATTATCACTGTTTTAGTCCATTGTTTTTCATTAATTTATTCTATATTTTATATTTGAAAAAGACTAAGATAGTATTAACTTTAGCTAATGTGCTATTAATTTGTATAACAACTACAAAAATCAATAGTTAACAGTGAATCGTTTTAATGGTGTTCCCTTTTTTTTGTTTCATTGTAGCCACATAGTTTGAAACTCGTAACATTTGCCTCCTACACTTACTGATCTTTTTTTTGACAGTAAGAGAAAAAAGTTGAGAATTCTCACCCTACAAGGATAGTCAATGTGAGCTAAATGCAAGACTCTGCTTACAATAGCAAAACAAAACAGATGTTAAAAGAAACATGCCAAAATATAAAAATTTAAAGACCAAATCATACATCACAAAAAATAAGTCATACATCACAAAAGCATCTAGTGGTTTCTCAAGATGTGATTAAAAACCATTATCTTTCCTTTTACTATTCATTTACTTGGATTTTTGAGGAAAGTGTTCTGGGTAGAATCACTGTGATTTTTCCACAATTTTAAGTAAATGATAAGTAGACTCTTCTCTGGTCCACAAATAATTCAGATCTTTTCTGGGCTTCCATATCTCAGTTCCTCTGGAGTCTTGTGAGTTTCTAAGTGCCTGTGTACCTTCCTTTCCACTGGTAAAGTGTGTAGTTCAAAATTCTTCCTACGACTTGTCCAACACATGCACTTAGGAGCCTAGCATTTCGTGAACAGTATCCACCACAATTCTCAGGAAATTTTCAGAATATTAACTCCATATTAACATTATGGATGCCCCTCAGAACTACATTTTGAATGTATTGATCACATTTTAAGGCAAGAAACTAAATATAGATATCTTACTTATAAATTTTCTTTTCCTCTTTTTTCTTTCTTTCCTACTTTTGTACCATTTTCCCTCCATCCTCCCTTTCATGCATACAACACGGAGGAGATGATGACAGTGGAATTATTTTTCTCAAAATAGGTAGAAGTTCTTAGCACAGTTGCCTAGGGGATGATTCTATCACAAGCCATCCCATTTAAGGAAAACGTTGTTCCCATGTGTTGGTGGGAACACCTTCCACACTGATGGTGACAAGACCTTAGCTGTTTTATTGCCCTTAATCCTGCAGACTCCAGTTGAAGATACTCTTAAGAGTCTATATCTCCCAGGTCTGTTATGGCCTCTGGAGGGTTGAAGATGAGTCAGATGCTCAGTGGTGCATCTGCAATGGCGGAGAAAGCCTTGGAGAACTCAGTTCATGCTTATTAGAGAGAAAACACGTCCTTTATGAATCGCCCTCCTTAGCAGTCTCATGGCCTCCTGTCTTACTTCCTCCTCTGCCTTGCTGTTCCTGCCCTATCCTTCCTTCTCTCAGTGCTCTTCACAGACTTATGAGAATGTTCAGCTCTAAAGAAAACAGCAGATTAATTTAAAAGTGTGTGTGAAATTTGCCAAAGTCAGCTCTCAGATCTGGATGACTTTTTCAGAAGAAGTGATCTGTGTTGCTGGGAATAAGCATTCGATCTTCCTGATACAGCCTCCCCCCCCCCCCCGACTGGCTGAGCCACCCTACCGTGGAAGGGTGTGGATGATTGAGGTAACTGGGTCCCTTCTGCAGGTCAAAGAACGACTTGAATTTTATCTACTACTTACATTATCATGTCACGTGTTCTTTTGCTTCCATTTGAGTAAATGTAGGGTATAAAAATTTTTATGCCAGAAGTAGACTTGGCAAACCTTCCAGAAAAACGTCATCTCCTTTGTTGCAAACTTATGAAACACTAGGGACAGTTTGAAAGAGCCACTTTGAGAGGTCACTGCTACTACACAGCTACTACACTGAGACAGTCTACACCTGCTTTATAGATGATAAAAAGTACACACATGTGAAGTCATCATCCCAGGTTATCCTGCTAGCAATAGGAAGGCATAGAGAGAGCTACACATAGGAGAGCTGAAAATTTAACACAGCTTATAATCTACCTCTTAATTCACACATCATATTGCTTCTTTATACTCAAGCTTATGGCCTCTAAATTCTATGATGAAATAACCATGTTTTCAAAAAATGCACTGAAATATTAATTTTATTACATTTTCAACTGGGTGCCTAACAGTCATTTGATTGCAGTCATATGATAGGTAAGAAAGTGAAAGTTTGGAAAATTCGATGATAAAACCTTTAAAATTTAAGTAGTGTACACATAACCAGGGCTCTACTTCCTTATCTCTTCTGGGCTTCTGGAGAGCTAGAGATCGGCCTAGCTGACTGTTCTGATCTTCTAGGTACCATACATTCCAATGTCTGTGATGAGATAAATGTGGAGAGCCAGCTCAGGGGGAGAGAGTGGAGCATACAATGGTCACATGTTTCCATAAAAGGAGAAACACAGTGGGGTACAGCTTCGCTTTTTCTAAAGGTTCTTGTTCCTCTCAGACCTTCATATCTCCAAAAAAAAAAAATGTGCTTCCCGACTGGGTCCACTGTGTTCACAAATAAAATTATCTCATAACTTCTGAAAATGAGTAGGATCCTAGATTTTGCAAGAGGTAAATATTTTAAATGGTGGATGGGTTTCCTAAGCAAAGTATGACAAATCTATACATAATAAATTAGACATTTGTCTTAAAAGTGGCCTGGGGAGTAAGGAGTTCTGACCCTAGCCAGCTGGGTGCTGGTACTGAACGTGGCTTCTGAGAGGGAGCCGTGCCTTCCTGTGCCAGGGTCTGCACTCCAGGCTGTTTGGAGGTAAACTTTACTCTAAGGACTTAGATGATGAAAAATTAACCGTGGACATATCAGATTTCAAAGCCCAAAGGGATAAAAAGAAGTTATAGTCTAAAGATATAAGAATTTACTAATGGGTTCTTACTTTCCCATTTGCCATTCCTTGTAACATTTGTCTTATCACTGACATGGGGCTCGACATATGTCGTATATGAGATGCTTTAATCTGCTTCAGCAATTTTTTTTCCTCAAAAGGTCCACAGGAAAAAAAATGCTTGTTTATCAAGATACACATTCTAAATAGTGGCTTCTATGTCTATTTACTAAAAAATGTAATTACTTCAAAACTTAGAGTTTAACTCAGTTGTGTTTTCTTATGTCAGGGACCCAAACTATATCTGTAGGACTAAATACAAGATAATTAATACATATAATGATCCTGTGGTTATTAAAGATACTGAATAAAGAACTTCCCTTTCAATATCTGAAGGGACAACAGATACGACTCACACCAATCGTAAAGCTTTTGAATTAAAAAAGGGAGTATCGAAGAGTGAAAATCAGTTGCTGAGGCCACCCCCTGCTGGGTTAGAATGTGTCTTGTTACGTGTAACTGAGCAATTGTCCAGAAGCACGGCCCATCTGCTATCAAGCTGCGAAGTTTGTATCACCCAGAAGAGACCACTGCAGGGGCCAGGAGAACCCTTCACGGCCTCTGACAGTGTCCGGCCATCAGGCAGGGCACGTGTCTAGTTCTTCTTTGAAGACTCCATCAGTGACATGGAGCTAACTAGCATTCACTCTTCCTTGGTCCCTAATGTTTAGTCATGTTCTAGTCATCTTGTCACCTTATGTCTTTCCTCAAAAATATATTGCACCTGTCCCTTCCTGTCATTCCTAATATAGGCCTTCAGTGTATGGCAGAGAATTGAATCTAACATAGGAAATATAATACTAAATTCTGAAAAGACCCAGTCCCCTCAGCCTGCCATGCCGGCCCCACCCCCAGAGCATGAGCCTGTAACCCCAGCTCTTGGGAGGCTGTAAATAGACAGATCACTATGAGTTCAATTTAGCCATGAGACACTGAACACCTTGTAGACCCTTCCCTAAAATAAAAAAAAAAAAAAGTCACCAAGATTTGTTTTTTTTTTTTTTTTTTAATTTTATTTATTTATTTATTTATTTATTTTTTTTGGCAGAACCAGGGCTTGAACTCAGGTGCTTGTGCTTGCCAGGGAAGCACTTATTCCACTGAGCCATCTCCCTGGCCCCAAGATTTGTTTTGTTTTGGAAGAGTTGTCCTTATGGAAAACCTGAAGGCAACAGAATAGATGTTTAGTCCAACAGGAATGTTACCCAGTAGCACTCTGCAGAAGAGGAAAGCCAAGCTTACGTGTATACTGGTGTGCACAGCTCCAGGCTTTTAGTATTTTAGCACATAGGCTATGGTTTGAGATGTCAGAAGCAGAGAAGGATAAAAAAGGAATCCATACTTTGATATTTTACTCTAAAGTTAAAAACAAATGATGAAGAAGATTCTCATGAAAAAAGAAGTCCATTCTGTTCTCTATTATATTAGAAAAAAAATAATGGACATTCTAAGTGAAAAGCAATATATCATTTTTTTTATTTCCCATATTACCTTCTTCTAACTTTTATAGCAAACATGTATCATTTTATAAAGAAGAAATAAATAATTTTTTTGTTTGTTTGTGTGTGTGCTGGGGATTGAGCATAGATATCACTGGGCTGCTCCTCCTTCATCATTTAAAACTTCATTTCTAAACAAGGTCTTACCAAGCTTCCCGGCTGGCCTCCAAGCTTTGATCTTCCTGCTCCAGTGTCCTGAGTAGCCAAGGTTACAGGTGTGTCCCGTTGCTGCTGGATGTGTCCGCAATCGCTTTCCCTCAGTAGTGCCCACCATATCATTTTTAATAAATTCATAATTAAGTGTCATGAGGAACTTGTTTAGCAAACTGCTATCAGTAATTTACTTATGCCTAATTTTACTTGAATTATTAGAAGCAATGTCAAGATAAATTACCTTATTAGATTATTTCTTTAGCTTAAATACCTGGAAATATTTTTAGAATAAAAATTGCAGAGGAAACTACTTGGTGTTTTACCAATTTCCCTTTCCAGGAGAGGGCACAGGAGTACTAAAAACCCCCAAATCAAGCTACACACGATGACGCATGTATACAATCCCAGCACTCTGCTAGGCTGAGGCAGGAAGATTGCAAGTTTGAACCCTGAAAGCTTAGCGACTTTGTGGGACCTCGTTTTAAAAAAAATAACACTTTTTTTGTAATGGGATCAGTGCAAAGACCCTGGGCTTAATTCCCAGTACAAAAAATGAAGTCCAACTGTGGACACTAACACTGCTTTTAATCTTTGATAGTACAATAGATTAAAGTAATATCAGTTTGTTCATCTCTTCATTCCATGTTTTAGTATAAAATATTTCTATTAGAGCTTCTGCTAAATTTTATATGGGTATGAATGATAAGTAAATAGAGACTGTAAGTTGTAGGTAAAATTAATTTCCTGCCCAAATTACCAGGTGGAATAATGCCTCATCACTACAGATAAGGAAAGTGGACCCTTCTTAACACTGGGTGCTGCGTAATGAGCTCCTAAAGCTTGCACAAGTTCTTACATCAGTGAAGGGGCCTCTGAGGAAAGAAACCTGGGCTGCCCTGCACCACTCACACAGCTCAGAGACAACCTGAAAACCCTGCCCTTGAAGGAATGAGCCTCGTGCAATCCCAGGGTCTCACAGTCCTACGCTTGGAGCCCTGCCATCTATCAAGACTCCTGTCCCCTAAGGTTACCCTCCACGTGACTACTAAGCCTGGTCTGATGAACTTCATCAGTGCTAAGAGGCCAAGATGTTAAAAGAATCAGAACCACAGACCCTGACAGAAGTTCTCTTTACACCTAGGTTATCTGAGGTATGAAAGCTCAGGAACATTTTCTTCTTTTGTTTTTAATGCCGATGCAGTGACAAAGAGACTTCATTCCATTTTAGAAGTCACTTAAACTTAAATGAACTCACTCTCATTCCCCCAAATTGTATGAGTACTCTTATCATGTGTGAAGCAGTTTCCACTTGCAAGCAGTTCTGGACTGCTCCAGCCTCTTCCTCCTATTCAGTAACTAACTCAAAGTCATGTCAAAGACATGAGCATTTGCTAGCACCCATAAACAGTAAAGTCGTATCAGAGCAGGGGCACATGCCCCATCTTGAGTCACATGAGAAAGTGAAGCTTGGCTCGTCCACAAAAGACATTCCCTGGCTTCCTGCTCTGCACAGGTCTCCCTCAGGAAGCTAAACCTGGGACACTGTGGAAAGAATTGACTTCTGGGTGACACCAGAAGGAGCTACAAGAGTACCACACTTACAGGACCAAAACACTTAGCCTGAGGAGGACCTTCAAGTCCTCTTCTCCTCCTAGATCCAGTCATCATGTACATAGTTTTTGTCTCTCTGATCTAAAAAGAGCTGGATTGAGCTAAAATATATCCCATTTATTTATTTATTTATTTATTGGATATAAAATCTCACTACACAGTTCAAATTCTTAGTGATCCTCCTGTCTCAGCCTCCCCAGCCTTGGCATACAGTTATATACCACAATACTCAGTTTGGAGACCAGCATGGCAAGCAATAACAGGGATTCTTTGTACTTGCCAGGCAGGTGCTTAGACCACTGAGCTATCTCCCTAGCCCATATTTTTACATTTTTTAAAGGATTTGTCTGTGAGTTAGTTTGGCTTATAGATAAATATTATCTAAATTGAAGGTATACTTCCACCAAAGTTGTCAGCTGGTCAAAATAATGTTACAATTGGTGTCATAAATGTAGTTCGTATGTTATGACTCAAGATTGTCTCATTGTTTAT
>PVKA01043887.1:0-16511 GCA_004027165.1 Ctenomys sociabilis
TATATATTCCATATATATATTCCACATATATATTCCATATATATATATTCCATATATATATATTCCATATATATATTCCATATATATATATTCCATATATATATTCCATATATATATTCCATATATATTCCATATATATATATATGTATATGTATTCCATATATATATATATATGTATATATATATTCCATATATATATATATGTCTCCAGGCACTGAACTCAGACCCTTGAGCTTGCCAGGGAAGTGCTTATTCTACTGATCCATCTTCCAGGCCCCAATATATCCTGTGATGTATATATAGCAGTAAGGGGGGGCAATGAAGCCCTTTAAGGAAACTTCAAAGTCACATTTCTGTGAAATTCTACAAAAAAGGAAAGACCATCTATATATATATAGTCACTGATGGATTTCCCTTGAAACATGAGAGTGGAGAAAGAGGGAGAAAGGAAGAGGGAGAGGAAAAGATAGTTGGTTCAGTTACGATAATGTGATTTTGGGGATCATGTGACACTTGTATTGCAAGATGTCCCCCATTTCCATATATCAGGTTAAAAGTTGTTCCTCTTGCAGAACACTCACAGAATTACTTGTAATCCAAGGTTTTACTGTACTGCAAATAACATTCAAATCTGATAAGATTTAAAAATCAGAATGGACCTTTGGGACATACCTGAGGTTCATTACCAATCAGATCTACTTAAATGAAATGAAAAAACATTCCAGAAAGGCTTGCTATTTCATAAAAATTAAGGGCAGAGGAAGAATTGTTACAATTCCTTGCAATTTCCCCTTTGAATATATTTCTATGCATGCTCTGCTACAAGCATCATTCAATATAGCGGTAAAATATGGAAGAAAACATGTCTTTTGTCTTTTATGTGTGCTCCATCTTCCTACCATCAGCTTGGATTAATCACTGAACACTTGTGCTAAGCCAGTTACAAAAGGCTCCTCTTTTTAGAGTTTTTTAAAATTTATTTGGCACAGGGTCTCACTATACAGCTTGAACTCATAGTGATCCTCCTGTTTTTAGCCTCCCTCAGCTCTAGGATTACAGATGTGTGCCACCAAACCTGGATTTGGTCTCAGACTCAGCATGCCTGAGGGCAGAGCCAGTGTAGCATATAGTGACATCAGTAGGAGTTTTTTATAAGGTATTTTTCATAAATTTTCATGTCATTGAGGACTCAGGACATGGGAGAACCTGTACTGTAACATCATGGAACTCAGTTGTGAGTTGTGATCAGGAAGATTGTGGAGCCATGGAGGAATGTGATCAATAATCCATAGTGTGCCTGGGGAGAGTACATGGAAAGAAAACTTTCTCTCAGGCTTTCCACAGAGAGAAAACTCATCAAGCAATGCCCATGACTCATCCACATAGCTGACACTGACAAAAGATCTACAGAGTGAGGTACGGAGTTACAGGATCAACCCTGAAGGGACTTGACTGACCTCATCAGATACAAAAGTTACATTTTTTGTTATATAAGTCTTGCTTTGTCTCAGTCTTGACAATCCAGCAGAGATGTATAAAAATGAGGTATATAAAACAAGGTCATAATAATAAGCTGAGCTGTGGATGGCTCTAGTCAATAACTTCTTTGAATAAACCACTATTATTGTGGAAGGCTGGACTGTGTTCGATTGTTTCGCTGAATTTAAGAACCTATAATAATCAAATGACAATACAATACCCATCTTTGACAGGACTATGCAAAAAAGAGGATGCAAAGGAAGAACCATGCTGTATTTGTATAAACAGTACAGTTAGGATAAATATGCAGTACTTTGGCATAATTCTACGAGACGAGATACATGCACCAATAGTGTTTGGACAGGATATCCTTTCTGCTGCTTGTACTATGGGTAGCCACTGGGAAGATAACAATGTAAAAAGTATTAACTTTTAAAACTGTGTATTCTCTTAATTCATTGATCAAAGTCATATGCTCTAATTGTATTTGTACATAGAGTATCATGTATGCACCTTGTACAACAAAAAGCCACTACGAAAGCAATGTGCAATTTACAAATTGTTGAATCTGTTCTACTAATTTGATTTGAAACTGCCTCATTGCTACTTGTTCTTAAATGAAAAAACAACATGTAAACAAAGCTTTTCTAAATTAGAAGGAGAAGTGCTTGCTTTGGCAGCACATAGAATGAGGGGAACATGCAGAAGCTCCTTAAGAGTTGATCCCAGTTGTTGATTCTTTCAAGAGCTTGACTTGCGAATATATGTTTGTTCATGAACTCTTTACCTACCCCTATGTCTTCAAGAGATCCTGCTACTTTCTCTTCCAGGAGATAGTGTTTCCGTTTTAATGTTTAGATCTTTCATCCATTTTGACTTTAACTTAGTGCATGGTGATAGAGCTGGGTCAAGTTTTAGTTTTCAGCATGTAGAAAGCCATGTTTTCCAGCACCATTTGTTAAAGAGGCTATCCTTCTTCAAGTGAGCTTGTATAGCCCCTTTGTCGAAGATAAGATGGCTGAGTGTTTTCGTTGATGCCTCTGCGTCTTCTAATCTATTCCACTGATCCTCAAGTCCATTTTGTTGCCAATACCATGTTGGTTTTATCACAGTGGCTTTGTAGTATAATTTCAAATCAGGAATTGTGATGCCTCCTGCCTTATCTTTATTGTCCAAGATTGGCTTTGCTATTCTAGGTCATTTGTGGTTCCAAATAAATTTTAGGATTGATTTCTCTATGTCTGGGAGGTATGTTGGTGGCAGTTTGATAGGGATTGCATTAAATCTGTACAGCAGTAGATCTATAGTGTGACTGGGGAGAGTCACATGGAGAGAAAACTTTCTCTCAGGCTCTCACAGAGAGCAAACTGGTCAAGCATTGGCCGTGACTCATCCACATGGATGACATAGACAAAGGATCCACAGAATTTCGTACAGGACTACAAGATAAACCCTGAGAGGACTTCAATGACCACATAAGAAATATAGAGTTCATGTGTTGGTATATAAGTCTTGATCTATCTAGGTCTTAACCAGCCAGAAGAAAAGTATAAAAATGAAGTATATATCGTGGGGCCATAATATTAAGCTGAGCTGTAAATGGCTATGGTCGACAACTTCTTTGAATAACTCACTACTGTTGTAGAATGCTGGACTGTGTTGGATTTTGGTGTCGAGTTCAAGCACCTAAGTTAGTTGAATGACAATGGAGTGCCCATCTTTGACAGGTGTAGACAAAGGAAGGGGTGTAGAAAGCAAAAATCATGATGTGTGTTTATAGACAGTACAGTTGGGATAGATAACGCTGTGCTTCTACATAATTCTATGAGAGGCAAGATCTGCACTAATGGTGGTTGGACAGGATATTATTTCGGCTTCTAGTACTATGGTCATCCAGTAGGAAAATAATTATTGAATTTTTGATATAATTCCGGTATAAAAAATAAGATAAGTAAGCAGCTACACTCTTAATTTACTGATAAGAGACATCTGCTAAAATAATATCTGTAAATATAATATCATGTCCGCACCTTGTACGATACCAAAACATTATGAAAACAGTTTGCAATGTATTAGTTTATCGAATCTGTCTTGTTAAAGTGTCTTGAAACTGTCTGATTGACATTTGTACTTCAATAAAACAAAAAATAAATAAATAAATAAATAAATAAATAAATAAATAAATAAGAATGAGGGGAACAGGGGTTGAAGGCAGGAGAGGGACTTGGAGATAAGGGAGAAACAATAAATATCATGAACAGGTACACATTTCTTCTAATGAATGTGATGACTGTATATATCTGAAATGTATAATAAATTAATTTTGAAAATAAAAAAATGAGTTTTCATCTGAGCCATAATATGAAAGAACACCTGTTATAGTTTTTAGAGTTTACATGCCTCATTGCAGTCTATTTACAGTGTTACCATACCCACATTTATGCATTGGTTTTCTGACCGATTCATTTGATAAATTACACAAATTTCATTTTCCTGACATGTATTGCTTTGATAATTGTCAAACAAATCAATTTGTGGGGGTTTCGCCCCAAATGTATAAATCAAACAACTCTAAGGAAGTTCACCTTAAAAATTCAAAAAAAATTAACAGGATTTTCAGTTGTAAATTACCCATTCACCATTATATTCGATTAACTTATAAATATTAGAAAACTGTGACTCACACATGCAGTACACTTGTCCTGTTATATGTAGCAGGATATTGCCAGTATGTTGAATTTTGAATGTGTTGAGGAAGATGTGGAACCTTCAGAATGTCTGTTCCCTGACAGCTTACAATTTATCTAAAGCAGTACCACAGAAATACATAAAAATAAAATTTAAGGGAATGTCCAATTTGGCATAAGGTAAGAAATAAAAACAAAGTACTGTTGAAATTCAGAGGAAAAGAGAATACTTGGTATTTTGCAGCTGAAAATCCATCTGATTTACTCTCATCTTTAACAGAATTCTCTACTCTTATCTGTTTTATTTGTTTATGCTCCTGGCTAGGATTTCATCTAAAGAGAGGGTTTAGTGGAAAAAAAAAAAAAGCTTGAAAATCATAGTTGTCATAATGAAGTGGACCAGTGGCAAAGATACTTAAGACAATATTGGATAATATTACATAGACACATATGCTTGTTTTAGGATGTATCATATGGTGTTTTACATGAACGTTGGTTTATTTTTCTAATCCACCAACACACCATAGATTTCAAAGTGAGCATATATGTTTTTGCAAATACTTTTGCTACTTCACATTATGTGAAGAATAAAGTACAAGCTTTTTATAAAAGTATGGTCCCCATTGTGGCTCCAAGCTCCCTTTCTCCATTCTAATTCCCTTAATTGCAACTTAATACTTCACTCTAGAACCATAGCACCAATTGAGACATCTATTATTAATGTTTATTCTACAAATAAGAAACCTGAAGTTCAGTTTGGTCACTCACCCGTGAGCCAGTAAGCAATAAGCTGTCACATAAAAAGTTCCTCTGCTTCTAAATATGCCTTTCCTTAATATTATATTATCTCCTATTAGTCACTTATGCTGTAACAGCAGGATTAAAATCATAACCTGTTTGATAAATAAATGAATAAGAAATGAATATATAGAGTGAGTAAAATAAAATCCTACATTAAGCCTACCTCTTCATGATGAAGAAAATAGTTTAAAATTGTCAAAGAGTTTCTTAGTTTTTTCTGTCTGTCTCTCCCTCTCTCCTTCTCACTTTCTATTTACAATGCAAATGTATTATATATGTAGTTACATATATTATCATTATTATACACAAATAGTTTTGCATAGTTTTTAGAAATTACTTGGTTATTTATTTCAGAAGTCAGTCTTCAACTCTGATAGCAACCTTTCTGGAATCCATTACCTCCTTTGCTATCACTGTTGTACGAAAATTTTTTTGAAATGTTCTGTAGGTGGTGTAAGGGTTAGGATGGATGGGAATTGAAGAAGGGAGTTGGAATATAATTCATTTTCCCATAAAAATATTTAGAGTTGTTTCTATTTTTGTCACTAAGTCAGTATATTTTCTTATTTTAAGAATAAATTGAGGTAGAGGAAAAGCTATTTTCTAGTTTATATGTTGCTCGATTTTAAACAAAAACCAATAGCTAACGTGCCAGTTTTACCCATTTATGCATTTGACAATACTTTGAAAGACAGAAATTTTCATTCAGAAAAGTTGTTAGTATTTTTCAAAGCTCTTTCATTTGACTTGTTGAAGCTTTTGATACTGTATGACAAGTTCATTTAAAATTCCAGTTTCTCAGGTATGGCTCAAAAATAACTTTTATTTTGGCTGCCAACTCAGGATAACATAAGTCTCTATAAAGACATTTTTATAGTCACCAAATGTGAAGAAAATATAGATACCATTTTTTATTTATTATTTTCTGTTTGTTTGCTTTTGCTACTAACTAATGAAGCCAGTCAATGTGAGCTTGTAATGCCTATCCTCTTTGCTAATCTGGCCACAGTAAAGCTTTTTGCATTTTGCCAAAACACCATTTTATAGCATTGTTTTGTGTATGTATGTATAATGTGTATAAGTACAACATGCATGTCTATTTTATGTTTAATAAGTGACTGGTGATTTTAAAACAAGTGTCTGCCCTTTATGAAAAGTTAAAAAGCAATTTTATCCTTAATGCAAACCTTTGTTTCTCTATGAGAAGCGGTTGTACCTGAGCAAAACTAAGACCATTTGAAAGAGTTCTGAAAGCAACTGTGATATTTGAAGATAAAAAGACTGAGGGTACTACCCACTTTCTGTTATATAAATTTTAGGGGTGAATCCTTTGAAGCTTAAGTTAAAGAATTTTAAATTCCTTTGTCTTTCTCCTTTTAAGACTGCCCAAGAACCTCCTTTATAAACAGTGCATTACATTTTCTATACTAACTCATGGCTGTTTTGTATGCAGACTAGATGATAATTACATTCTATCTGAATGTCGATGTCTCAGTACATTTATTTTTCGTATGTTCACAGCGGCAGACCATTTCACAGTAAATGGAAATCGTGGTTATCATTCATTATATTAGGGTATTGAAACCATTGAGAAAATTCAACACTAAAGAAATATTTATTAACATATCAAGTATCCCATTTTCAATCAGATTTTATTGTATTTTTAAAAAATGAACAAAATTTAATTGCCTTGTTTGCTGGTCTTCTCTGGCTGTCATTAAGTATTGGAAAATGAAATGTATGAAAGAAATTGCATACAGTCTGATGTGCCCTACTGTTTAAATCTACTTGCTTATAGTTATTTAATGATCCAAAAATCCCAAACATATACTCCAACCATTTCTTTTATCTTCTGAGTAAAGCTCATGCAGAGGCTAAAAATAACCTGTTTTCCATAGATATGAAGTGACTCAACATGGTTTCCAGATGGTGTCCACATGTGGTGATTCAAGCTCTTTCTGTCTTGCCCAAAGAATTGGGGACAACCACTGAACAAATAAACACAAATTTTATTTAAAGTAAAGGAAAGAAAGAGAAGAAATGAAAAAAATAAAAAAGGAGGGAAACAAGAACAGTAAAAAACGCTACATCTCACAAGCAGGAAGCACCTGAGGTGCAGAAGGACGAGGGCAGTAGAGCCTCCAGACTGAAGCAGACTGTGCTCAGTAGCTGCCGTCTTACATCCTCTTGGATCCTGTCAGTAGGAAGTTGCTCTGCTCAGGTGTGAATGAGAGCTCACACCCTACTGATCAGCCTTCCTTCTGGCTCAGGTTATGTGCTGCATGATGTTTCCAGTCAGCCTGCCATACCCTAATCTCCTGCCTCAGCGTGACTTGACTTTAATCAAAATTGTCACTTGTGGTGATGGGCTCTGTTTTCTTTGGTTTTCTAACTTTCCAAATAAGCCTTCCTTGTCCAAACAACTTGTTTTCAAGCTATTGGTCTGTTTGAATGGCAAGCAAGAGGTATCTATCTAACTAGATACAGATATTGATATAGATACAAATGTCTTTGTTTCTCCCTATCTTATATTAAATTTGTTTAATAATAATAATAATTTTATCAGTTTTGCTTTACTCTCACTTTAGTTCACTTATTTTCACCATCATAGAATTTTCTGTTGCATGTCCTGCACACATCAACACATAAATCTGAACAGGTTTAATTAGTGCTTGAAAATTGGAACAAAAGAACCCCAGATTGTGTGTGTGTATGTGTATGTGTGTGTGTGTTAGATCTGCCAAGGTACACATCATTAGATTGTGCACACAGCAGCAAATGTGACTCCTTTGTTTTACTTTCTGTGACTGAGAAGCCTACTTATAGCTTGATATGCAGTGGAATCCTGGTCACTGCAGTCAGAGGCAATAAGAACAAACGCAGCCTTCGCACATCTCTGTGGGCTGCCAACTCCTGCTAGTAAGACTCCTGTCTGCTTGTGATCTGCTTCCTTACCTGCCTAACAAGTTTACGTCAAACTCCAAAATCAGATGCACAGGCAGCCTTGCTCACGGTTCTTAGATAGTGTCCAACTGCTGTCATATATTGTCTTGTTCTCCAGAAGCTTCTTTTTCCAAAGAAAATTTGATTCAATGCTGAACTAGACATATGTGAAGTCTCAGTGGGACTTTACAACCGACCTAGAAATAATCTATAAAAATATAATAATCTCCAAATGTGATATAATTCATATTGTGTACTAAATTATAAATTGTTAAGGTATAAATTTTGAGTTTTCAATTTTATAGGGTCAAAAAGTTAGTATTCATAAATCGACATACTGTTTAAGATATTACTTCATTTTTAAATGTTCATCTTTTTTATGACTTAATGTCCTATTCAATCTTATTTTAATAACTTCTAAATTAAACATACAAATAAGTGATATATTAATTCAAATTTTAAATTTATTTTGCAGGAAATCAAATTTGCTATCATCGTAAATCCCGAAAATTCTAGAATACAAAAATCTGATTTAAAAAGTTGGAAAACTAAAGAATATATCATAGTAGATATTGTCTTTCCATCTGTCATGACTATGAGCTTCTAAAAATTTAATTTTTAATGTTTGAAGCCAGAAAGGAGAAAACACATCTTTTTTTTTTTTTTTTTTGGTGGAACCGAGGATTGAATTCAGGCTCTTGCACTTGCCAGGGAAGAGTTTATTCCACTGAGCCATCTCCCCAGCCCCTAGCACATCTTATTGTAGGTTCTAATATAACTTTCTTCCTGTGCTTGCTGAAGTCTTCCTCACAGGTTGAGCCTGTATTATTTCTATCTCTGTAATGTTAGTACTGGTACAAACCAAATTTTCTGTCTCACATTTTGAAACTTTACACTCTGTCAAATGTGTCTACTACATCAAATTTATTATAATCACTGGACTAGGCTCTCATTTTTATTGTCTTGTCCCTTACTATTTCAGATGTTGTGCAGGTGTCTTCTGTTGGAAATCTTGTCTTCACTCTTGAGGACAGGGATGATGGAGGTGTTATTTATTACTGTACCATGTCTGACTTTATGAGATAAAATGCTTATTAAAATGATTGATTTTTCTTACTCTTCAGATTTTTCTCTGAAGCCAGCCACAATGGTTCTAAAATATTCTTTAATAAAGCTTCATGAGCAGGTCTCACATCTTCCTTCCTAATCTGTAGCATGCAACAGAACATATCGCAAGAAATTATTTTCTAGATTTTTTTCTCTTTGTCACATTCACTAAAGGGTAGGAGTGTCTTTGTGGCCTTGAATTAGGCATTTGAAAATAATTACCACTGTTATCAGAAATACCTACACTGTCTCTACTAGTCTTCAGGAAAGAATCTGGTACCCCAGTTCAATTGTATAATATGAACAAAACTTTTTAAAAAAGAAGTTATTTGCAAAAGCCTTGGTAGGTTTTATAAAAACAGGAGGCATAGTAGATTACTCTGAGTGAAAGGCACTATTACTGTATCTATGCAGATGTAAGAAAAGAGAATGAATGATTTGGACCACGAAGAAGTGTGACATGTACACATGACCATCCTGAACAAGTTACAACCTCTGTTCTAGTGAAGAAGACAGATGTGGTAACACAAGGTTCAGCAGGAAGTAGAAACAGCATTTTCTCTGCCTCCTCTGATCTCCTGCAGAGGATATTTTCTGGCTCTGAAACATCACAAGACAGACATGGCAGTGCCTTCTGGTATTGCAATCCATAGGAGTGATGATCTGGGAAGAAGGACAGAAGGTAATTGAAGAAGCCTGAAGAGTTAATAAATTAACTGACACATACAAAGTGATTATCACTTGGTGTGTTGGTACATGTCTGTAACTCCAGCACTCGGGAGGGTGAGGCAGGAGGACCTTAGTGAATTTGACATCAGCCTGGGCTACAAAATGAGCTTAAGCCTAGCTTGGATTTGCATAGCAAGACTCAGTCTCAAAAATACAAATAAATGAATAAATACTATTAATACAAATAGGAAAATAATATGTTTAAAGTTTATAATTTCAATTACTTGGTAATTTTATTTGATCCAAAAGTTCTGTAAAATATTGACAATGCATTAAGCCAGAGTTTTCAAAAACAAGCATTAAAATCATTGATCAAAATCAACCAAATATGTTTTATATTAGCGTTAAGTTTGAAAGTACCCTCTTTCTTTATTGAGACATCTGTTGCTCAAGTCAAGCAAGCACTGGAATGTCCTTTGTACTGTGAAATGCTTCTGCATGAGTCTGTTCTGATGTGGCTCATAGATTCTAAGTATGTGCTCCGTCCGCTTAATGTAACTGTGCTCTCAGTCTAAGCTGTACTATGAAGACATTGCTCACATATCTCAGAGTCCAGGCTGGTGCACGTGTTACACAGGATGTATTACTCTGTGCTTCTGTTTAGTTGTCCTTATTTTAAATTCTTTTTTTTGTTGTTGTTGAACTGGGGTTTGAATTCAGACCTTGCACTTTCCAGGGAAGTGTTTATTCCACTGAGCCATCTCCCCAGCCCCCCAAGTGTTTTTATTTTTTATTTTATATACCTTCAAAAGATGGGGTAAGAATTTTCTTAATTATACATTTAGAATTAGCTCTCATTGATAAAATTTATCAAAAACGTTTAAACCATAAACAACTTAGCTGGGCGTGGTGGCGCAGGTCTGTAATCCCAGCACTCAGAAGGCTGAGGCAGGAGGATTGTTGTGAGTTCGAGACCGACCTGAGCTACAAAGTGAGCTTAAAGCCAGCCTGAACTGCATAGTGAGACCCTGTCTCAAAAAGACAAAAAAAAAGAAAAAAAAACCCATAAACAACTAGTTCTATTTTGAAGTTAAATCTATGCATTTAAGAAATAATGTTGTATTAAAAACAGACACAAATCAAAATTATGCATATTTATTGATTCCTTTGTTCAACAAGGTATAATTCAGCAGAGCATCTTGTTCTAATTCTGTATATTTAATACCTGACATACTTGGAGAGCTCTTTGCTGTCTTTGCTTGTATAATACACAAAACTGTTTATTACATAGAATACAGATGGTATATATAGACATGTTTATATTGATGAATAAAGTATTCTGTATACTAAGTAAGCTAAAGTTTCTATTAGTAACCCCCCAGAATTTACACACACACAGAGCGGAATTGCCCAAATGAAGCATTAGATCAGCACAACACTGTCCCACTGAGCTTTCTGCAATGTTGGAAATGTTCCAGGACTGTGTGTTTCACTGTGTGAGTCACAGTGAGCATCTGAAATGTGCTTCCTGTGGAGGACTGAGGAAGTGCATTTTAAGTTGTGCTTAGTTCATTTAAATGCATGTTGTCGAAGCCACACTGCCTAATAGCTATGTATTTTGGCCCCGTCACAGAGTAGATGGTGTGAGGAATTATAAGAAGAACTGGATTCTGAAAAGCATTCTAAGAAGTGAACCAGAAACTATTTAAAAATAATTGACATTGAAAAAGTGATTGTAGCAAAGTTCTTTAGAGTTAAGTTCCAGAGCCTGGTATGATGCCGTGGTGCTACACAGCCATAATCTTAGCACACGGGAGGCTGAAGCAGGAAGACTGTCATGCAGTGGAAGCCTGCTTCTACTCTTAGGAGCTCAAGGCCAGCCTAATCTACACACTCAGACCTTATCTCCAGAAAAACAAGAAACAAACAAAGGTTCCATTGTTCCAGAATCTACATGATTTATTGGCTGTTTACTCCACCACCTCTGTCAAGATTCTCACCTTTTAGCTGACACAGAAACTGTAGTTTGATACACTAGAATGTTCAGTGTACAAGATGAAGCCAGAAGTAGAATTGTAGAACACATAGGAGTTTAAAAAGTAAGAGAGGGGGCCTGCTAAATAGCTCAGCAGATTACAGCACCTGCAAGCAGGAGCAGGAGATGGGCATTCCATCCCCGGGCCTGCTGTGCCGCCCCCAACCCCAGAGTACACTGAGACAGCAATTGAGATTGGGCATGGTGGCACACACCTATAGTCCCAGCTTTTGGGAGGCTGTGAACAGGCGGATCACTAGGAGTCTGATCTCATAGTGAGACTCTGAACACCCTGTAGACCCTTCCCTAAAATGCTAAATAAATAAATAAATTCATACATAAATAAATAAAATAGAAGTAAGATAGAGAAAGAGAAAGAGAGCAACTTCATGAAAGAGGAAATGAGAAGGAAGCAGGGCTATCTTGAGATCAAGGCTGGGAGAAGTAGAGGATGAATGGACTAGGTCAATATAGAGGTGAACTGAGACCACAAGATGAAAAGGTAAACAGAGCTGTGACAAAATGGTGAACTGGAGTCGCCAGATTAAACTTGGCAACCATAAAACTATCATGGTGCTATTTTGTGAACCCAGAGGGCTAATGCTAGATGCTGCAATTCATACTACTGATACCAGCTTTTGTGCTTATAGTCTCTTTCTACAGGAGGTGTTTCAAATTCTTTTTAACCTAAACACAAGGTTGATTAACTGGCAAGTACAAGGTTACAAGTTTGAACACTGAAACTAAAAAAAAAAAAGAAAGAAAATCTCAAAAACTTGACCCAGACAAATGCAAAAGGTACCAAAGTTGACATTTATTAAAAGTTAGAAAAGAAATATGCTATTCAGAGCAGGTTAAGTAAAAGTAGGAAAAGAACAGGTTGAATAAAAGTAGGAAAAGAAATACAATCTACAACTTGAGGGTACACTTTGGAGAAGAAACTCACAGAGCTCAATGGGAAATGTCCTTTCGAATCTCCCACTCTTCAGGCTGATGTGAGTTCTAGAATCTTCTAACAAAACTTGATAGAATTCTCCTTAGATGATTGAAGCTACCAGTGTGTGGCTGGTTTCAAGTGAAGGGCTTCAGGCACTGCTCTTCTCATGTGTACTGGAACTTTGTACTTAAAAGACCGTATCGTCATCCTCAGCCAGTTTGCAACACCCTAACCCCCTGCTTTGTTTTCCCTTGGGAGACATAAATCCTCATAATTCCTTATAGAGAAATGAGTGAATGTGACTTTCTATCTTCAATTTTGATATCTGCAAGGTGAGATCCTTAGCAAGAGGGTCATGCTATGGAGAGAAGCGGTAAGACAACAGGAAGAGAAGCAAAGAGAGAAAGGGTGAAATGTCTATATCTTAATGGGAAAGATTTGAGTTTGTTTATAAATTGTGACAAAAAGGCGAACAATATGTAACAAAAACAGAAATTAAAACGTATGCCTATTTAAGGCTTTTATTTGTTTTATAATTTTGAGTGTACTACTACATTACAGTGGCTCCCAGGGTCCTAGGATAGATTCTCAGGCTCTTGTGTATGATGAATGCCTGATTAGATGTAGCACACTGGTGTTGGGGATTAGGGCATGCCAGACTCGCTGGGGAGGTACGGTGACCTATTAATTACAAAATTCCAAGACACATGTACAGAACTGAAGCCAAAGCCCTACCTATGGACATCTCACAAGAAAATGATTGATTTGGGGCAGGGCAGCACAGACCTGAACCAATGGGAGTTACAGAAAGGACAGTTGCCAAGGAGCTGTTCCTTGCTGTGTTCTTTCACTGTATTCCCTCTCAGGCTGGAGTGTATACTTCTATCCCTAGTTCCACTTGTTCCAAACTGGCTCTGCCGAGCCCTGAAGATAGACAGATGTAGAAAACACATCTAGGAGGAGATTCCAATGCCCCAAATCTAATAACAATATGATTGCAAAGAAATAGTGAGCAAGGTTATTAGGGTAAAAGAATGTTGGGTATAAGCAGGCGGGGGTTGGCAGAAGGAGAATGGCAAGAACACAGACAGTGTGGAGTGTGAGTTTAAATATCCCACAACTTCAAGGTGACTTTCATAACGTCCAGTAGAGCATGGCTGACAAGGTATGAGTCTTGTTGTCTGCATCTGTTGCAGAGGGTCCTTCCCATAATCCACTGTTCTATGTATAGGATGCAGTTGACATGCATGAACTTTCAATGAGCTCTGGAGGAAGAAATATGACTTTAGGGTGTATGGAGATGTCTGGGGAGGCCTACAAAATTTACATCCTAGTTTGAAATTGTTTGAATCTCTCCAGACAACCTTGGAATCTTTGTTTCCCTTGTCTCTACCCCAGTGTGATAAATTCTGTGGCACGGTTATAGATTGGTCTGGAGTAAGTCCCATTTTTGAGGGAAGTGACAGGGGTTCATTCTTAGCCCCTAGCTGTGCTGTCTGTGTAATTGATGGGCAGAATTGCTCAGGAATATGGTTAACTTTCTCTCTTAAATAATTCATTTTTGTTAAAACACAAATATTCACTCCTCAAGATGTGGTCAGAAAGTACATGTCTTTTTAATTTATTTATTTTTATATTAATGTTATTGAGAAAGAAGTAGCAATGAGACAGTTCCAAAACAGGTTAATAGGACAGTTACAATAATTAATACACTATATATTATTGTCTTCATAGTGGTTATTCATAGTACAAGATGCCGACATGATATCCTGTCCAAACACTATTAGTATAAGTCTTTCTTCTCATTAAATTAAGAGAAAGTAGTTGTATATTTTGTATATACAGATACATGGTGACATCACCAGCTTTTGTACAGAAATATGGCAGGTGCAAATTTCAAATTGCTCAGTGATTACTCAGTGCTTTTGAGGACCTACTAGACAGTTTTTAAAGTGTTTCCTCAAGTATGTTCAAGCAATTAAGTTTTTCTTTTTTGATTTCCATTCAACTGTTTTTCTTCTTAGCTTGGATCAAGTAGCCTATGAGTTAATTTTCCAAGTGTATGTACTCCCATGTACCCTGTGATCATGTCATCTCTGAATGCCATGATATTTGCCAAATGCTCATTATTTGCTGACATCTGTTTGAGGCATTTCTGCAGTTCATTGCCCAATACCTGATACTTCCCAGGTACATGATCAGTATTTATGGGCTGGCCAAGGGTGGTGGTATACACTGTGGTCCCCAGAACTCAGGAGGATGGGGAAGGAGGATGACTGTGGTGTTCAGGCCTATAAAACCCTGTATCCAATAAATAAATAAATAAAAAGAAAAGTATTTTAAAGAAACAATCTAAAAATTTTCAAATGTTTGATTTAATCAATTTTTTTTTAATCTGGAGAAAAATACTTCACAAATACTTTTGGGTAGCGGCTTTTTTTGTGACATATTTTTTCTGTTTTCTGGTTCTCTCTGCAGTAAAAGTGATTTATCTTATATTAGAAGATTCTTAGTTTAGAAAATAGTACTCAATTTCTGTTGCACTGAGTCCTTATTCAATAAGAAATCTCATAAAGTGGATTTAGTGTTCAAGGAAGAGTGAAAATTCACTACGCAGAAATGAATATTGCAATCCTTGTAAAGGTAGAGGGAAAAAACATTTAATGTAAAATGAACACACTGCTGGTGTGGAACTTTGTTGAATAAATCAGTACCTACTGCCTTATCAACTCTGGGTGACATGATGCAACTGAGATTTCATCTATAAAATTAAGCAGCAGATTACATGTGGTGACAACGTCGAGTTATTTCCATCATTTTGGACTCAGCTTAAAGCTGGCAGCTAGCACTCCTCTTTGTCACATTCATTTTATCACTTGGCTCTTCACTCAAATATAAAATGAGCCTATACTATCTACGACTCAGTTCATTGGAATCTCTCCTAGTACGTAAATGTCCTGCAGCGACGGCGAGCCTTGGAGGCTGGCTGCACGAAGTCTTCCACGAGATGCCCTCTGGCACACGCGCGAGCGTGGGTGGGTGAGAATGGCGTTCTGTAGGAACGCCAGGAGTTCTCCATTTAGCTCTGCATCCGTGGGAAAGCGAACATCTGATTATTGATCTGTCTGCTTCTCAGTTTCTAAGTTAATAAAAGGGTTCCATGAGTGCCTGCATCTTAAGATTTCCATAATAAAGGTACATGCTACAGATTTTGCAATGAGTGTGTGTGCGCAGAATACACTTGTGTAAATCAGTTAAAATTAATATATTTGTTCATGTTAGCCAGTAGTTAGGTGATTTTGAATGACCATTGCATTTCCTTTAAAACAACCTCTAATACCTAGTTCAGGCAATGATTGAACTCACTACGTAGCAAGGCCTGGCTCTGAGCTGGCTGCACTCTTTCTCACCCTCCTCACTGCTGGGATGGGTGCCACCACACCGGACTACTGCATTAATATGTATTTTCTTTCTTTTCTCTTTTTTGATAGAGTAGGAGTATCCAAAATATTAGTTAAAAATTCAAAGACAGCAGAAAGTAACTATAAAAATTTAGCCCTGTTGAATTTGATAAAAATATTCCATTACTTGTGAATATTTCTGTGCTGAATACACTTTTCCATGCTTAGTGAGGGGACTATAATTAGAGAAAAAAATTAAAAGTAACCACTTTTAGAATTAAATTTTAACAGTGCTATAACGTTGGACTAAATGAGAGCAGCCCCTGGTAAAATGAAGAGAAGAAGTGCTTTACAAATTACCACTGGGGAATTGAAGAAAATAACTTGCACATTAATATGTTAACACTGTCAGTGTATATTTTTGTCCAAGCTCCCTTGGGCTGTTACAACTT
>PVKA01043888.1:0-16489 GCA_004027165.1 Ctenomys sociabilis
ACAAAAAGAAAGGAAGGAAGGAAGGAAGGAAGGAAGGAAGGAAGGAAGGAAGGAAGGAAGGAAAGAAAGAAAGAAAGAAAGAAAGAAAGAAAGAAAGAAAGAAAGAAAGAAAGAAAGAAAGAAAGAAAGAAAGAAAAAGAAAAAAGAAAGCAAAGAAAAAAAGATGAATAAAACTATCAGTAGAATATAGCTGCCTTCCTTTTGTGAAGAAGTTGTCGAGACTGTATTCCTGGACATCAATGAGTAGTTTCCATGACATCCCAACTGTCAGCCCTTCTCCATAGGAAGAACTTTTAGTCTCCGTAGATCTACTTGCTGAAAACATAAAAGCCAAGCCTTCCTACTTGTTGCCTGTTTAAAAAAAAAAAAATGAGCAGGCAAATTTTCATTCATCTGGGAAGATGCAGGTAGCTAATATTTCCTCGATCCTGCCAGGTTCCACATTTTATAAAGGAGAGCTTCAGAAAGAGAGGTCCCACCTTAACTGAGGTAGGAATTAGACAAGGGAAGCATGCTTGTACTATTTGGGAAGAGACTGTAGTAAGTCAGCTGAGGCCACAGGGAAGAGAAACACAATTCTCCTTCCATCTTCTTACCTCCCTAGCTATTCCCACCAAAACAAATCCTTCTCAGAGGCACAACTGCACAGAAAACTATTCATTTCTTATGCTTCTCACTGTCTCAGCAGTCCTTATTTCTTACTTGGTTGGAGCTCAGCCATGTAGGGCTGAGATTTTCCTGCAACATAGTTTAGTCTTTGATGGAAACCTACCTCCCTACACCTGTGCCTAAACAAGCACAAGTATTTAATACAAAAGATAGAAAGAATGTTAAAATTTAACTTCAATTGGCAGGATCCAAGTTTTCCAGGGAAAGGATAACAATGCAAATTGAAGCTAAGTAAAAGTAAGGGCTAGGAGTTTAATTATGAAACGAACATGGTAGAAGGTGAGCAGCCCAGTGAGGCACCACCAAATTGGATGAGACTCAGAAGGTTTGAACATTAGCCTTCAATTAGATGCACACAAAAGGAAACATGTTCTTTTTAAAAATAATTTTATTGGAAAACAAATATCAATGAGACCGTTTCAAAACTGATTAGTAGGAGAGTTTCAATAATTAATACATTGCATATTGGTATCTTCTGAGGGTTTATTCATAGTACCAGATGCAAACATGATATCCTGTCCACAAATAGATTTCCACAATTAGTGCAAATCTTTCTACTCATTGAGATAAGAGAAAGTAGCTGTATATCTATCTTAACTATTTTGAATATACAGATCAAAATGGTTCTTCATTTGTATCTCCTTTTTTGTTTAGTTTTGTCTGAGATGGGTATTCCATTGTCATATAAATGTTGTAGATGTGTGAATTCAGTAAAATATTCCAATATAGTCCAGTGGTCCATAATAGTAGTGGATTATCCCTCGGACTGGCAATGTCAGAATTTGTTGGCTTGAGCCTTTTATAGCTCAGCATATTAATATGGCTTTATTTTTTATACCTCATTTTTATATTTTTCTGTTGGATGGTTAAGACAAAGATAAGGCAGGAACTATATAACAACAAATGCAACTTTTGTATCTGACAGTGTCAGTTAAATCCCCTTAGGATTTACCTTGATACCCTGTACCACAATTTGTAAATCCTTTGTCAGTGTCAGCCATATGGATGAGTCACAGCCATCGCTTGACCAATTCGCTCTCTGTGAAAGCTTGAGAGAATATGTTCTCTCCATGTGATTCGATATCTAAGATGTTTGATATTCAGACAGATAGTGAAGTTAAGCTCAACAGCCTATGTTGTAGGGTAATAACAATAAGCTTCTCTTCTGGAGGGTTAACAACTTAAGTTTGCAGGCCAAAAATTAGATTAAAAGATGGACCGCAAGGACAGCCAACATTATCACCCTAGCCTTTCAACTTCAGTGAGGACTCAGAACATTGGAGAAACTATACTGAAACATCCCATAATTCAATTGTGTCCCTAATTTTCTGATCAAGAAGATTATGGGACCGTACAGGAAGAAAACATATTCTTAAGGGAGTTGTTGACTGTTGGCCCTGGATCATTCCCTGCACATTTCTCCTATGCTTTGCATTGCTGTTTCACAAACAAGAGTTGGCCCAAAAGAATCACCTTCCTGCTCCACTGTAGCCTAGTTTCTGCTGCAGTGGGATGACAACATGCCAGATCTTCTACACAAGACAGAGAGATCCAAGTTTAGAAAGGAGACTTTGGAGACAACATTTCTAACACCATTCTCCAAGTATATGACCATGAGCATGTTATTTAGCTATGCTTAATTTGCGTAAAGGGAAGAAAGTATAGCTGCCACAATTTCTAGTACCAGTGCTATTTTGTAGTCTAAAAATCACAGCATGCATGGAAATATATGGTTACATAAGGTTTAAGATTTCATGAATCTTACTTTACTTGATATTTCCTTCATATCTAGCAAAATCCTTCACATGGTATCTATTTCACAAATAGAAAAGAGTGAGAAGGGTTAAGGAAAAGAAGAGAGGGGCAAGGTATGAAGAGGAAGGTAAGAAAGGACAGGAGTAAAAGGGAGAGGAGATAAGAGGAAGGAAGGAAATGAGATGAACAGAAAGGACAATTGAAAAGAAAAAGCACTGAATACAGTGTCCCTATTATCCTACCTGGTTCTGAGATATTGTCTGTAGTGCATGCTTATCTAAATTCCTAGTGCTGGCATTAACATAGTGCATCTGTATAAAACTTGATGATCAGAGATATTAATCTTCAAAATAAGGATTATAATAAAAGCTGTTATTTACCTTTTGATGATATGATGGAATTACAATTATGAAAATGCTTCATGCATATTGTAAGGGATTGATAACTGAGCTAAAATCAAAGATTATGATGTTAGGCCATATGATTTGACGCAAGTAACTACTTTCAAATGGTAATAAATTTGATGGTAAAGAACATAGTGGAAAAAATAGCATCGATAACTTAGATACATACATATCCATGTTAATTTCATAAGACTGTAAAAGGCATATGAAATCTGTGCTATAAGGAAGAAATGGTTCATAGGATGGATAAGAAATAATGTGTCATAAAAAAGGAACTTGCAATTACAAGAAAACGCAGTGAAAAAAAGGGTGGGTGCAGTGAACAGTTATCTGATTATGGTCTGAATAAGTCAAGGACTGAGGAAAATAGGGGTGCTGTGAGACTTTCTTGAATGCTTGAAGATGTATTTTTTATGAGATGCCACACTGAGTGCATATTTAAGCACTGGGCAAACTGAAAATCTTTACCTGCACAGGAAAATGTCTAGAGAAGTGGCTTACGTGGGCAACATCGTTTTGACTCCATAGTGCAAAGGCTAGATGTGCTGCTTTATCAAAGCCTCCAGAGGTAGACACTTGTGCTCATGACAGATAGTCTCACTCATTATGACTATGTCTTATTCATTTCCCTGAGGCTTCTGAAACATGGGACATTTAGGTGTGGAACTAGTATTGCATGAGTAGCATTGCAGTGCCCACGGCTCTAAATGCACTGGTGAAGAGTTTGTGTACATTTTTTGGTATCAGAGACATAGGATTTTATATCTGAGCCAATTTCTCAAAGAGTGAATAAAGAAACGTGTAAGTGAAGATTAAGATCTTAATATTAATAGACAGGATACTGGAAAGCTCCTCACTGATTTTCACAGTAGGTGTACCAAATTACATTCCCACCAACAGTGGAGAAGGCTCCTTTTTTCCCCACAGCCCCTCTAGCATTTGTTATTGGCTGATTTCTTCATATTAGCTATTCTTCCAATTCAAGCCAGATATTCTCTTTCTGGATATTTTTCCAGAAGAACTAAAACCTCTTACCACAGTGATATATGTGCACTCATGTTTATAACAGTGCAATTTGTCATAGCTGAATCCTGAAAACAACCCAGATGCCCATCAGCTGAAGAATGAATAAAGAAGAGGTGGTATTTTTCCACAACGGAGTATTATTCAGTTCTGAATCAGGATGAATTTTAATCTTTTGTCAGTAAATGCATACAACTAAAGACCATTCTCTTAAGTGAAATAAATCAGACCCACATGTGCACACACTATATTGTCTTCTTAGTGTGTGAACCTGGAAGAGAAAAATGGCATCTGTAAGGTACAACAGACACTGATAAAAGCGAATGAACTTCTTCAAAAGAAAATAGTTACTGAGTTAAGAAGAAGGAGAGGAGAGGCAGTTGGAGAAAGAGTTTCATCTATGTATACAAGCAGGATGGTTTGGACAGTTGTACTGTGGATTTCTTCTAGTCTATGAAAAGAATCAGATAGTGCTTAATTTGTTCTGTCTCCTCTTTTCAACTGCTTGTACTTTTTCTGTTCTTAATTTCATATATATATATATATATATATATATATATATATATATATATATATATATATATTCTTTTTATTTTATTTTTCTTCTTCCAAATTTGCATGCTTGTGTCTGGTAATATAAATAACTGGCTGCAAGAAAACACTATACATTACAACAAATAGTATGAAGTTTATATTACTTTATTTTTTATGGTTCTGGGAATTGAACTCAGGACCCTGTGCTTGTCAAGGAAGCACCTATTCTACTGAGCTATCTCCCCAGGCCCATATTACTTTGTTAAGTTAAATTCTGCATTACTTGTACTCTTTGTATTTAAATACTATTTTATTATCATTAAAAAATAAAAAAAATAAAAATTATACTTGGAAGAAAGAACACTTTCTTCATAGGATGGCTCCATATTCTTTACCACTCATGGATCACATAGAATTTTAAAATTCTTGGATGGCATTTGCCTTGGTTTGACACACAAAACCCATGAACTGTGTTGTCCTCCTGACCTTCACAGAGTGATCCTCTTCCCAGCAGGATAGTAATAGCAAGTTTTCTCTTTTCAATCTACTCTCACTGAATGAAGATGAAGCTGAGAACTACATCTCAAAAACAAATCTTTTCGTAGGCCTAGCCTAGAAAGGTCTATGAAATTTAGCCAAAATGGGGTAAGGTGGATAAGCGGTGTCTTGTGGTTGTCAAGGCATAGATTCTGAAACATAACTATGAAGATCTCCATCTCACAGCACCATGGCCTCAGTCTTAAATAGCAAACAAAATCTTTAATATAAAGACCAAGATAACTACCTCAGCGAAATGACATAAAATGATACGTTAAGTGATTAGAACAATAATTGTTAATAAGAAATAATTATGCATATTGTTAATAACAATAGTATTGCTGTAATGGTGTTCAGTGTCAGCAGAAAAGACATAATGAAGGGAGAAGCTTTATAGCAAGGCATAACTCTTGCACAAAATATAATCAAACCTTACAAGGATGCATCCATTCAGTTTACTGCAATTCCTGATGAGGACTAACAAGGGTTATAATGATTAATTGGAATTCTATGTTTTTTAATCACAGGAGCATGAAATTCTTGAGATTAAAAATGAAAATTAATAAAAATATCTGAATTGGAGCAGCGTAATGAATTATAACCAGTAATGTTAAGAATTACTTTGGTGGGCTGGAGATGTCCCCAGAGTTAATGCGCTTGCCTCGTGTGTCTGAGTTCCTGATCTCAAACCTCCATTAGAAAAAAAAAAAGGAAAGAAAAAGCTTTTTGGGCTGGCCAGATAGCTCAGCGGTCCAAAGTGCTTCTTTAGACAGAGCACAGCGACTGGGGTTCAGTCTCTGGCATGCCATGCCGGCCCCATCCCTGGGATGCACTAAGATAGCTACTGACACTGGGTGTGGTGGCGCGCACCTATAATCACAGTGCTTGGGAGGCTGAAAACAGCAGAATCGCTACAAGTCCAATCTATGTAGTGAGATCCTGCAGACCCTGTACCAAATAGAATAAATAAATTAATTAGTTAATAAATTAATAAATAACGAAAAGAATTACATTGGTGTAATTTTGGCCATTCAACGGAGGAAGTCATTTCACTTAGGGAGAGAGTCAGACTGAAAGGAGAACTTCAATAGCCCTTGAAGAAAGCATGACAAGTTTGAAACATGGACATTAATTTTAAAAGGACATTTTAGATCAAAGAAACAAAAGGTTCAAAGATGCATAGATTCATTTATGTATGACAAAAGAATTGAGAAACAAGACTGAAAATGGAGGTTCAGAACACAGCAGAAGGTCCCAGGGTAGTCTGATTTCAATAGGTAACTAACAGAGACTCTTTCCCATATTTCTTGAGTGGGCTGTAAATCTCCTGCAAGCAGAATACACATTTCAAGATTATATTACTCTACCACATGGTCCAATGACTAAGAAACAGCATTTAATAATTGAGTACAGGAGAACTGAGTTGGGAGGATGGATGGATGTGTGGGTGGATGGATGGACAAATGAATAATAACAGTTGTGTTTCCTAACTGTCTTCTTGTCACCAGCTTGGTCCTTAGGAATATACAGTAAGTAGGAAGTTGGCACTTAAGAAACTGCTGTATACTGTCTGTGCTTTGATTTTGAAATCTTGTTTTTCCTTAGTGAGTCCAGCGAAGGCTATCTTGCTCCCTCCATGGGGAGCCTAATTGGCTCGGTACTATACTCTTGGTAGTCAGTGATTTTTCTTTCCTTTAGTCATTTTTGCTAAATCATTTACTTTATTTCGATAAGAAAAAGGCAGTTCTTTAATATTTGGACCCCTGTAGCCAATTTTTATGTTTCCCCCAGCTCTGTAATTGAGGCCATTCTGCCTGGCTATTAATACTCTAATGGAACAGTGTGCCCTCTTAGAGAGGGGAAATCAGACACTGTGCTGAGCTGATTAGAAGTGATGCTGTGGAGCTTCTTCCTGAGAACGGAAGTCTCATAACCTCAAGTACCAAGGCCTATAAATCTCAGCAATATATAATGGTAATTGGTTTGAAAGGCCTAATCGACACAGAGAACGGAAGCCAAATGCAGAACGGGACTGGAAGCTCCAGGCCGCCGTCTCCTTCTAGAAGGAGATGTGGCATTTTCTCCCTCAATGCTGGGAACTGTAATAAAGCATTTCAAAAACCAAACTTTGCTATATGTCTGACCTGGAAGCCTGAACAATTGTCTAAACCAGAAGTCCAATGCGACACATTAATATAAGGAATTGGCAAAAAACACGAACTTCTAATTGTAATGTTAAATATGTGGATTTAAAATATCTGAAGTAGAGCCCCATAACTAGTGCTACTGAGAGGCTCCCAGGTGATTCCTATGGACAGCTATGTTTGAAGGGGACTGCTACAGTACCAGTTGTCACTCACTTCATGAGACCTTCCTCAATCTTTGGCCTCTACGTTGTCATGAGAATACCTCTGGCTTTGGTCTTAGCCCGTCCATGTGGAAGCCAACAATCTGCTTAAAGGAGATAAATAGGCTGCACTTTTTCTCTTTAAATTTCATGCTCTTCAGCTGTAAAATGAAGGAGAAATGCCTGTTAGCTCTGTTCTCAGGTCTCATAAGGATCAGATAATATATGAAAATGCTAAGACATGCAATAGCTCCAATAATAGCTGTTACAGGCTGCAAATACACATAGCTTCAGAAAATTTGAGACACATATTTATTTATGGATCCCCAGTTTAACCAAATTAAACTTTCTAGAACATGGAAGTGTGGTTGAATACAAAAAAATCAGAACTATGGGTTTTGATTTTCAGTTACATAGATTATTGACTACATCAGTTAGTTTCCCTAAAATTCTAATTTGTCCTCTATAGCAAGAAAAAACACAGCTTCCTTCTCATAGTTACTATAAAGAATGAGTATATTTATGTAATACATTATGGGTACTAATATCTGACAAGCTGCCTTGAGATAGGTCTACTATGAATGTTTAATTCCATCTTTATCCACAATCTAACTGTTTGATACTGGATGGTGAAAGTCATCTCAATAATTTGTAATATCCCATGTAATCTGAGCTTTGAGCTACTATTTTTCAAACAGATAATTATAGAGATCCATTCACACTATCCCAAGAAAAGAAGTATGGAGTCATTACCGATAATAAATATGTATCTATTCAACACTTAGATATTTTGAAGAGTGCTAAACATGGTCAGGCCTTACTTTCCTTCTCCATACAATGACCACAATAAGCCCAGCTCTATAAATTAGTATAAACAGTATTCACTGTTGTAATAGATAAATCTGAAATTCCAGAGGCACTCTTATCCAAGTGAAAAAAATGTTTTTTTCATGCCCTAATTGAACACTATGTTTGGAACCTTTTACTTTATATAGTTTTCAAGGGACCCAAACTCCCTCTGGTTTTGTGTAACTGCCTTCAACATATTTTAAGTCAGTCCAGAGAGAAAAGAAATATCTTGAGGATGCAATGCCAGGGACTCAAGACCTCCATGTACAATTGATACACATCACTTCTGCGTGTTTCACTGGAGAGAACAACCCACACCATCCTCCCTCAGTGCTCAAAAATGTGGACAAAAGCCCTGATGAAGTAGCCACTTCCCCAGATTTCTTCACTCTTGAAGAAGAGTACAAATCTGTCTCAGATACTATCATTATTTTTAAAAGTCCCAAAGAGGATTAAAAGAGAAAATACATATTAAGTGATTAGTATAGTCTAGTACATAAAGCATAAAGAGTTACTATTAATAGAGGCGCAAGTCTTAAATCTAAATGTAGATTCATTCTTTGAAAATATTGGCTGGATCATTTGGACACTAATGACTTAGTTAGATGCTATATTGGCAATCATGATGACATTATGACTTGTTTAATTTTCATTAATTCAACATATTTATTGAATAAAATACTTTTCTTTGGCCAGGTAATAGTGGACTTTTGGAGAAAATGGACATGAATATGTAATTATATACATGGTCATTTTTATATAAGTGTGATCATTTACATAAAAAGCAAGCTTTTCACAAAAATGTGCATAACTGAAGGGCTGACTTAGGCTGTGAATTCAAGAAATATTTCTCTGCAAATGAATGGAAATTGGCCAAGAAGTTGGAAGCAAGCTCTATGCAAAAGGAATGGATTTGAGCCTCTTCATTTCACTAACTCAGACCTAGGGATCATTCAGCTTGGATTGCACACCAGATGGAATGTTCCAAAGAATCATCAGCTTAAAAATATAAATAAATAGAAGCATCCTGGTAAATACATCTACAAGGAACATTTGCAACTTACTAGGAACACACAATGTCCAAACACTTTAGCTGTCCCAAGGAACTTACAAATGTTATGTTTTTATGCAATTATAAACATTTTTTTCTCTTCTTTGGAATTTTTTTCCAGTTTTTCTGCTCATAACCTTTCTCAGCCTGACTCAAGTCACTGAATGTTTTCAAAATAGAAACATTTCTGTTATTTGTGCTGTCCTTGGATGAATATATCCAGTCTTCACCAGTTCTCCACAGCCCTCAAAATGCAGAGACATGTCAATTCCTGAGTACATGTACAACTAACTGCACAGGCAGAGACATGGGGAAGGCAGAGGTAGGATGAAATAGGTTAGCCAGTGGGATTTAGGCAGGGGCTGTGACACAGCTGATTGTGTGAGCTAAACTCCTCACCATAGCATTCAAAACTCTTCATGATCTGGAACCTACTGAAATAGGACAGCTGAATTCCTTTCACCATTCTCCCTGCATGTGCACTCTGTTACAGCTTGCAGCAAACGTGTTTGTCCCTGACATTTTCTGCATTTACTCATTTTTTATGTATGATGTAAACATTCATTCCCTGTGTTGTTCTCCATAGACACACACCTTTATTTTTACCCTTTGCTGCATACACCACTCTTCATAGCTCCTACTCACTTTTTGAATGTATCTCAGCATCATCTGAGGTAATTTCATGAACTTGTTTTGTCTCCTACACACTGTATCTGGTAGTGTTAGGTACTTGTTTCTTGTGTTCACTCATTCCAGTTGGGATAGTTTCTAATTGCTAAATTATTACCTAACTTCATCTCTCAGTAGTTTGTATAAAAACCATGACATGGGCAAATGGACATTCTAGCACCTTGGATGAAATTTTCACTCATGGAGAAAATTTTATGTGAGATTGTTAATCAAATGCTTTTTCTAGTTTGTTGAGTCAGGGCCTTTCTACCTGTTGTAATAAAAAATTAGTGTTTCTCTTACTAAAGTCACATATTTTCCTACTAAATGAGATAATGTATATAGAGTGTTAGCTTAGAATGTTCTATGTATTAAGCAAGAGTGAGGGAACAAGTCACCAAACATCTGAGTGCTTACCAAGGCTAGGATCATAAATATAAAAGTACTTTGGTAATAATAAAAACTTTATAAGTTCAAGCATAAATTTAATAATCATAATGCAATTGCTACACTGTTAGGAAACACAGGCATATATATTTCTGTTCAATTGTAAGCATGACAATAATATGAATTACCCCTTTTGTGTTTTTAAGGAATAGGAGGAAGAAGGAATGTGGAGTTTGCAGACATAAGAGTTCTGAGCAAGACCATAGTACTCTATGCATAACTAGTTATGAATTCCAGGGTCAGTGAATTTAATACATTTTATATCATTGCAAATGTTTGCTCTACTCCCAAGGAAGATTAAAAATAAAAAAATTCCTGTTTGGCTCAGGAGCTTCCTTCTCTGCTAGCAGTATGCATCAGACTAAATGTCACAAGAATATTTCAGCATATGTGGGTAAATATTTACACTCATTTTAAGCAGATATTCCAAATTCCTTGTTGTTTTTCAGCAGAGGCCTAAACTCGGTGGTAAAAGTCATGAATAGAAATTTTTCATTCTCACTAAGTGAGAAGGGGATTTTCAAGGATTCTTGCCTCTAGGGTGCTTTATTTTTCTCCTTCCATTCTCTCTGAGTTGAACTGTTGGAAGGAAGAACTGGCCTTCTGCCATGAAACTCTCTACCAAGCCACTTCAAATTATTGCTCCATGGTCCCTGAGAGCCAATAGAAGATTCAGCTGTGAGCTCAGACAAAAAAGTAGAATGGAAAGAAAAAGAAAGAAATCCAGGCACTAAAATATGAATATCAATATCATAGAAAAAATTTAAAATGCATAATGTTATTGGATTTCATAAACTGGACAAATTTATCATGTCAAGAGGGTTGAGAAATCATGGCTACAACAGACCAAAGACTGTGCTTATTATTTTTGGTGGAGGGAGCAGGTAGTGTAAGACAGCAATGGATAGGAAAGCACAACTAGGTAGATGTGTTGGTATTATACAAAGCATTAAAATCCTGTCTTTAAATATGTGTGTGTGTGTGTGTGTGTGTGTGATTGCATGTGTATATTTTTGTGGCAACTTCGTTTATTTTCTAGAATGTTTTAATAGCAGAAGCTCTTATTTGTGGGGAAAAAATAGACTTTTGCTAATGGAGCAAGGGAAGAAGCTTGTCAAAGTTTTGTCTTCTTCCACCAAGACCAGGAAAGCTTCACTGGCACCCTAGTTTTCCCAACAAAAAGGCAAGAAGAACCAGCAGCATGATTCCGTGTGACTCAGTTCTGGCCAATGAGTTTTGAAGGAGAGGGCTGCCTTCAAGATCTCTGACAAAGGTAGACCGCCCTCTGTGATTCTCTGGCTGTGAGATCAATGCCAATACTTGGCTGACAACTCCTAGAGGATGGAAGGGAATTTTGAAATGGAGCACTGAAAGTACAGATGGAGATAGAGTCTATTGTTCTACATTTACTGCATATCCACTATGCAGTAATACTTCTAAGCACTGAAGACACAAAGACTGGAAGATGTGATTCTGTATTCTATATTCTACCACTGTGAAGATGAGGATCCATAAGGAGTCTAATAAAAGAGAAAAGCTAAGGATGCAGAAGCTCTAGCTTATAAAACAAGACATGTGTGTTGTGAATGACTTAAGTCGACAGCTCTATGCTACAGGATTATGCAGGCAATAATGGTATAGAAGACACACTTTTAGAAGACAACAAATGCAGGTAACTATGATTATCTGTAAGAGAATTGATGATTCCTTTATCGTTACAAATGAGGAAGTTATTTAGCCAAAGAGAAAGAGACAATTGTTGCACATAAATTTTGTTAAGATGTTGCTTAGTGGCTACACCACAGAAAGTAACATACAAGTAGGGAAGCCATAGGGATAAGCATGTAGAAAATCTTTAAACTTAAGTTCAGGGTTTGTGTTTATCCTCAAAGCAATGGAAAAGGCAAGAGTGGATTCTGAAGAGTAAACGCTCATAATCAGATCTCTAGTGAACGATATGATTTGACACAGTGCATGTGTTGACTCAGGAAAAGCAAGACACTGAAGTACACATGCTCACAAGCCTGCATGCCACACATGTATCATTGAAGTAGAAGGCTACCCCAAAGGGTGAATTCTCATATAAACTATGGAATGATCATATAGCAGTATTTGTTTATGGTGCACAATAAATATTATCATATAATAAGGATACATTAATATAGTAAAAACCTGGCAAAAGAAAGGATGAGTGAAAGATTTCTGTTCTTTTCAGTTTTCTTAAACCTAAAATTATTCCTTAAGTTTTTTTTCATTTTAAACAATCTGTATTTCAAAACTTTCCTAACCTAAGTTCTACCTGCTCAGTTCCTATTTATTTTTGAGAACCTCAGTTTATACACAGAACACATATGGATCAATATCCATATTATTCTAATGATTTGAACCCTTTTATATGTATGTTTTCAACCATCTTGAACTCCCTTTGATTTCATTACTAAGCTTACAATTTGGATGACTATAGTTATTACACTATACTGTAAATAAAAATATTTTGCTATTATGATATCATGGTGCTGTTTTAGTAATAAATATTACTTATCCTAATACATGTATTTAACAATAATAAGTAGATTGAATAAGGATCTGTTAGTCTTATTCATTCCTAGTGTCTAAGGCCTATTCACTGACTCACAGATGGTATGAATAAATATTGGCTAATTTACATGTCCTCACTACAAATTTTTTTTTTTAATCCTTCATAATGCAACTGTATTATTAGAGAACCATGAAAGGGACTTTCGGAAATCATTTAATTCTTGTTATCCCACTTTGGCCATTTGCCAAACTACTGACATCTATTAGTGAAAATAGAAAATGTTCTACTAATATTTTTTAATGTTATATAAATCTTTCTTGAGAATCTGTGTGATGGTCATTCTTTTTTTTTTTTTTTTTTTTTTTTTTTTTTGTGGAACCAGGAATGGAACTCAGGTCCTTGCACCTGCCAGGGAAGTGCTTATTCCACTGAGGTATCTCCTCACCCCTTGGCCATTCTTTTGGATACTTTCTGTCATTCATTTCATTCATCCATGATTCACAAATTATTCCACATTGATTTTTTATTCTACATTTCTTGTTTCTCATTTTTAAAGAGAATACAGAATATAGTAAAAAAATAAAAAATAGTACAGAATTTCACTAAAGAACATTATAGAAATTCAACAATGGTTGTTATATTGTATAATATTTCCTTTAAATTAGTTGTTCAGATGCTGTACATAAAACTTTAACCAGTAAGATTGTTAAAAAATGATAAAAAATTAAAAAGAAAAACATTAAACACTACTGTTCCTTTCAATAAATCCACAGAAATCAGTAGTACAATTATCCAAGCCATCCTATGCATATATATATATATATATATATATATATATATATATGTGTGTGTGTGTGTGTGTGTGTGTGTGTGTGTGTATATATATATATGTGTGTGTGTGTGTGTGTATATATATATATATACACACATATATATATATGCATATATATATATATGTATGTATTGCTTTTTTCCTTCCTTTCTTCTTTCCTCCTTTCCCTTATTCCAAGTGTTCCTTCCCTTTGAACTACTTCTTTTCTTTTTTCAGAAGAACTGAAAACATCATACTGCAAGGATATATGTGCACCCATGTTTGTAGCAGCACAATTTTTCATAGCTAAATATTTCAAACAATCTAAATGCCCAACAACTGAGGAATGGATAAAATGATGTGACATTTTTATATGATAGAATATTTCTCAGCTTTTAAAAAGATAAATTTGAGCCTTTTATAGGTAAATAGATGCAAATAGAGACCATGCTCATAAATGAAATAAATCAGACCCACGTATGCAGACATCATATGGTCTTTTTAGTGTAAGAACCTGGAAGAGTAAATAGGGTCTCAAAGGTACAACAAATTGTTTATCAGACATGGGACCATGATTAACAATGTTAATTTAGAAATAATCCTTAGTTGAAATAATAACTTTCTTTCAGTTTTTGCTCTGTGATATTGTTCCACATATTTTACAACTTTAAATCTTCCTTTCTATCCTATAAACTGTAAATAACGACAATTCCTTACTACACGATCAGTGCCAGAAAAAAATGATAATATCAAATCCACAATGCACAGGTTCACTAGAAAGCACAGTTTGTTGCGGAACTGAGCTTTAGTACTTAATTTGGCAGATACAGTCCCAAGATAGCAGGTATGTGAGGAAAGCAATGTAAGTGGCGGCAGAAATGCGAGAAGATGAACAGAAATGTAAAGTGCTGCGTCATCCGACTGTCTATGATTCTCTGATGGACAACAGGGTCACCGCTGAATTGTGAGGGGTGGAGTCACTTGGTTGCTGTGTTGAAAAGCCACAACTCAGAACAGTCTGTGTGACAGAAGAAGGGATGTGGGTCTATTCCCCCACTTTGTGTTTTCCACAATTAATTCCCTATCTTTAATGATTGCTTCATTGCTTCTGGTTATAATTATTAAAAAACCCAATTTCCCAACCCACTGTATTCTCCAAACTGTCAATTTTCTGTTATATGGAAGAAGCAAGGAAAACCTGAAATTTAGGTCATAGAGTGAGTTACTTTCACACACACACACACACACACACACACACACACACACATATATATATGTATACCATGTCTATATCTATGCCTAAGGGGCTGGGGAGATACATCCATAGAATAAACTCAAGGGCCTGAGTTCAATCCCCAGTGCTGCAAAAACAAAAGAAAAAAAAAATATATATATATATATATACATATGTGTGTGTGTGTGTGTGTGTGTGTGTTTATTGTCACATAAGATACATAAAGCGTTACTATGGGGCTTGGTCAATCTGACTATAGAGCACAAAATGTCTCATCCTCTTCTATCTATAAGCTGGGGATCCAGGAGAGCAATCAGCATAATCCAATCTATATCCAAAGGCCTAAGACACAGGGAGCCCACAGTACTGCTCCCTGTCTATGTCTGAAGGCTGGAGAGCCAAAAAGATGGGTGGAGATCTTTGCTGGTTTAAGTCCTGAGCTTCAATGTCCAATGATTCAAGACCTGTGATGTTTAAGTCAAGACAAATAAATATTGTGGTTGAAGAAGGAAAAGGAAGTTCACCCTTTTTCCTTTTCATTCTATTAGAACTTCTTTGAGTTGGTGTTATCTATGCACATATTAAGGGTGATCTTTATCTAGTCTACAAAGTCAAATCTGATGTAACTACAGCATGCCCAGAAATAATACTTTATCAGCTATTTAGGACTTCTTTAGCTCAGTCAAGTTGACAGATAAAGTTAATTCTTACAGCCTTTGAGGCAAGTTTGGTGATTTCTTGAGGAGTTATAGTAGCTAAGATGGCAACATTAGCTGAGATCCAGGAATGTGCAGCATTGAGAGGATCTTAAAAGTAAAGATAAAGTATATTGGGTTTATAAATTGGATTTTTATAAGAATTGCATGAGGCAATCTGTATACACTAAACAGTGTGGTGTATAAATCATTGAATAAGGGCCAGTGAGATTGCTCAGCAGACTAAGCACCTGCTTAGGCAAGTACAGGGACTGGGTTTTGACCCATTGCACCCCATGCAGTGCTGGCCCTGCCCTCTGGGCCTGCTGAGCAGGCCACCGACACTCCACGTGGTGGTGCATGCCTGTAATCCCAGTCCTGCGGAGGCTGAAAAATCTGAAGATCACTGATCCCACACTGGAGTTAGACCCTCTACCAAATTCACTAAATAATAATAGTATCTAAATAAGCTCTTGATTTTATTTGAAATATTTCATGAATGAATGGATAAATGAGTGATTAAAGTCCATTTTTGCTAAGACTAGAACTTTAGGGTAGTATAAGATTTAGAGGAAATCTTAGAGACAGGGTTTCAAAATTCCTCTTTATAGAAGACAACACTAAAGCTTATGGAGACGAAATAAGTTTTCTAAGCTTCAACAATAAGTAAACAGCCTTTACACATTATGAACTTATTAATTAATGACTTCTTCAATTCACTATTAATAATATTCTGATAATACGAAGAAATCTAGTAATCATAATCATGAGCTTTTGACAGGTGTAGACAAAGGAAGGGTTGTAGAAAGAAAAAATCAGGATGTGTGTGTATAGACAGTACAGTTGGGATAGATAACGCTGTGCTTCTACATAATTCTATGAGAGGCAAGATCTGCACTAATGGTGGTTGGACAGGATATTATGT
>PVKA01043889.1:0-16510 GCA_004027165.1 Ctenomys sociabilis
TACAAGGTGCATACATGATATTATATTTACAGATATTATTATAGCACATGTCTCTTATCAGTAAATTAAGAGTGTATCTGTTTACTTATCTAATTTTTTACACCTGAATTATATCAAAAATTCAATAATTATTTTCCTAGCAGATGACCATAGTACTAGAAGCCGACATACTATCATGTCCAACCACCATTAGTGCAAATTTTGCCTCTCATAGGATTATGTAGAAGCACAGCATTATCTATCCCTACTGTACTGTCTATATACACACATCATGATATTTCTTTCCATACCCCTTCCTTTGTCTACACTTGTCAAAGGTGGGCACTCCATTGTCATTCAACTAACTTAGGTGCTTGAACTCTACAACACAATCCAAAACAGTCCAGCATTCTACAACAATAGTGAGTTATTCAAAGAAGTTGTCGACCATAGCCATTTACAGCTCAGCTTAATATTATGGCCCCGTGATGTATACTTCATTTTTATACTTTTCTACTGGATGGTTAAGACCTAGATAGAGCAAGACTTATATACCAACACATGTACTTTATGTTTCTTATGTGGTCAGTGAAGTCCCCTCAGGGTTTATATTGTAGTCCTGTACATTATTCTGTAGATCCTTTGTCTGTGTCATCCATGTGGATGAGTCACGGCCAATGCTTGACCAGTTTGCTCTCTGTGAGAGCCTGAGAAAATGTTTTCTCTCCATGTGACTCTCCCCTAGCACACTATAGAACTTCAATCTCTTTCCTCTGTGGCTCCATAATCTCCTTATTCAGAAAATTTGGAGCTCACCTGAGTTTCATGATGTTGCAGTACAGGTTCTCCTATGTCCTTAGTCTTCGCTGACCTTGAAAGGCAAGGGCCAAAATGTTGGCTGGCCTTGTGGCTCTTCTATTTCTCCAACTCTGACTTGTGAATTTAGGTTGTTAACCATCCAGAAGAAAAGCTGATTAGTATCCTGCAGCATATACCATTCACTTTGCCTTGTCTGACTTAATTGATTTTAGTTTTTCTATGTTTCCTTTTGTATTTCTGCTTTTCGCTTGTTATACTAGGGAGTCTATGCGATATTTACACATGTGTGTCTGGTTTATTTCACTTATGAGTATATGTTCAAGTGGCATCCACTTCAGTATAAATGCTTCAAACTTGAAATACCATATCTTTTTCAACCATTCCTCATGTGATGGACATCTTGGTTGTTTCCAAGATTTTGCTATCACACATTGTGCTGCTATAAACACAGGTACACATATATCACTATGATACAATGCTTTCAGATCCTTTGGGAAAATTCCCAGTAGGGGAATAGCTGGCTTGAGTGGGATTTCTAGTCCTACTCTTTTGAGTGGTCTCCACACTGACCTCCACAACGGTTGTACCAGTCTACATTCCCACCAACAGTGGAGAAGTGTTCCCTTTTCCCCACAACCTCTCTAACATTTGTTGTTGGTTGATTTCCTTATGATAGCCATTCTTTCTGGAGTGAGATGGTATCTCAGTGTTGTTTTTATTTGCATTTCACGAATGGCTAGCGATGTGGAGCATTTTTTCATATATTTATTTGCTTCTTTAATTTTGTCCTCTGAGAAGTGTGTAATCATCTCAGATGCCCATTTCTGAATTGGGTCTTTAAATTTGAGGGCCCTGTTATATCTTAGTTCTTTATATATTCTAGACAGTTGTCCTCTGTCTGATTGCTTATTAGTTAGGATTTTTTTCAAAGCTTGTGGGTTGTCTTTTCACTCTGTCGACAATTTCTTTTGATGTGCAGAAACCCTTCAAGGAGTGTTGATCCTAGTTGTTAATTCTTTCAAGTGCTTCCGGTGAGAATATATGTTTGTTCATGAACTCTTTACCTACTCCTATGTCTTCAAGAGTTCCTCCTACTTACTCTTCCAGGAGATTGAGTGTTTCTGTTTTAATGTTTAGATCTTTAATCCATTTTGACTTTAACTTAGTGCATGGTGATAGAGCTTGGTCAAGTTTCAGTTTTCAGCATGTAGAAAGCCATGTTTTCCAGCACCATTTGTTAATGAGGCTATCTTTCTTCCAGTGAGCTTGTGTAGCCCCTTTGTCAAAGATAAGATGGCTGAGTGTTTTCGTAGATGCCTCTGGGTCTTCTATTCTATCCCACTGATCCTCAGGTCTATTTTGTTGCCAATACTGTCTATGTAGTTTTTGATGGTCTGTATGTATAGACAAGAGATGACATTTGCATTATGATTATTAATAGCAGCTAATAAAAATAATTTATCTGTCAATGAATCAACTTTTTGTGAAGTAATTTAGTGTTCATCAATAAAGGTGTTTTTATACATCCAATAATGTACATTAGTGTTTTTTATACATGCCATTATTTAAGATGTCTGTCAACAGATATTTATTTCAGTAGTCTATATATTTAAATAGTTGATAATATATGCAGTAAACTTCAGAGTAGTTAATGCTTCTTTCAAAAAGTTCTAAATACTAAAAGACAAATTAATCTTTCGCAAATATCAAATCTGTCTAGAGAACTCATCATTTATGAACATTATGATTAAAGAAGAAATTTCACTTCCTTTTTATTGTTCTAATTTTACAATACCATTTTACAAGACAGTAGTAATTGAAATTATTCCAAGGCATGAGAAATTAAAATAATTAGAACATTAAGAAACAAATTAAATCTTATGTTTCATGGAAGATAGTAAAATAATCTGATAGGTTGTTTTTAGTAATAAAATTACTCTTCAAAAGCATATATAGCAGAATAAAGCTAAATGAGATTTAAAAATTGAAATTATGCACTACAAATTAATGGTAAAGCTGTCTAGAAATGAATTATCATACCCCATATCTAATGAGTTTTTCCATTTAATACTCACTAATTCTTTTATGTATAAATTAGTACATTACAAATGAATACATTGCAGTTAAACATTTGTAATTTTCTTTCTTTTACCTTTTTCACTTATTTTCCATGGTTTTCTTCTGTTTTATTGTTTTATGACTCTTGTGCATTGCTATGTAATATCTGTTTATTGTACATTAAACAATATTGGAGTAAGCACTTGAGTTAATGAGCATCTTTGTTTTGAATTCTGCATACTTATTTGGAAATAGTTCATATTCATTTAGTTATAGTGTTTTCTTTTCTATTTTAGAAACAAAGCTGAGCAATGCATTAAGCTAAATAATCTAGAATGAAGAAATGAACTATAATATTATAGCTACATTTTAAGATAAGAAATATAAAGGACAAACATAGAGCTCAAAACATCGTATACTGGTTGCTAACTGTAAAAAAGTAATTATTTGTGTGATATACAGAATCAAAATGAGAGAAAATATAGTTTGTATTTATGAGAAATATCAGTGATATTAACCAATACCATTTATCACTACTTAAATATGAATCACTATAATTCGCTGTTGAAATCCTGTCAAGCCAACTCACAAGCTGAGTTATTGCCCAATGAAATATGATGCTGTAGTGGTTGATAGATTGTGTCCGCGTGGCCGGATCAGGCTGGTGGGGGTCCCACCCTGGAGCACAGTTGGTTCTGCCCCACAGTGACTCAGCACAGAGACCAGGTAAAGGGACTGAGGAAGCAGTGGATGTTCCAGAACCTTCAGAGGAGGAACTGCAGTCTTCGCGTTTGGCTTGGCCTTCATCGCCTGGCTTGCAGTGCAGACTCTTTGCCCTCCAGCTTAGATCCTTCGCTTTCATTGCAGACTCTTCAGTCTTCCATTGCAGACCCATTAGCTGACTAAAAATAAAGACATTCCCGGAGCACAGCAGTGAGCTTCAGACTTTGGGACTGAATTCTTTAGTTTGGGGTGTGCAGACGCCCTCTGCATGCTCCCTCATCTGACTCTGCGGCTGACTGTTTTAAGCCAGTCTTGTAATTCCTTATATATTGTGTATCTTGTGTTAATATCTGTTCCTTATATCTGTTCCTCTAAGTAAAACCTTGACCAATATAGAAAAGAATAATGTATTTTTCCAATTAAGACAGGGTAAGGCTGAAATGAGATTCTCTTTCCTATTATAACACTTTTAATTAATTAATTAATTAATTTAATTTTTTGGCAGAACCAGGGATTGAACTCAGGCCCTTGTGCTTGCTAGGGAAGTGCTTATTCCACTGAGCCATCTCCCTGGCCCCTTAAATTTATTTAAATGTATTTCTTACTTAATATTCTACTGTTAGGCATATGATGTAATGACTCTGCCCAGCCCAGCAGGCAGACCAAGAACATCAGCCTGTGTTAGGCAGGTATCTTACCACATAAATACATAAGCAGTAGATCTGGTGAATAGTAGCATGGACAGAAGGAGAAAACAGCACACCCATGACACGGAATAATCTCTTTACCCTGAGCACCAGTGGAAATACTAATGCTAAACTCTGCTAATATGTGACTCTATCTTAGAACTGTGCATAGGATAAAATGAATTTTCTACCTGGCCTAAATAATTTCAAAATTATTTTCAATTCAGACAAATTCAGATCATGTAAGGACACAAATTCTATTATGTTTTAATGGAATTGCCAGTTTTGGAGAAGACCCATGACCACAGAAAATGAAAGCTCATCTGTTTTTGTCCACTTGGTTGCTTCAGTGCTCTGTGAATTGTAGACTTGGTTACAGCATTTCTAGTCTATGAGGATTAATCATCCATTTCTCAGAAGCTGTCCATTGTGTCTTGAGTTCCTATAATGTGCAAATTGCTTATTGTGTATCTGTAACTTACAGTTGAACTGGATTTGGTTTCATCCAGTAAGCAATTGAATCTTTTGTAAAATAAACTTCACATTTTAGATTAAAATGAACTCCATAAAATTGATTTTCTTCACTAAAAAATAATGTATTTTTCCAGAAAAACCACAAATATTCATTTTAAAAGTTTTCCAGATTTTGCTGGAAGACAAGACAGTAAGTAGTGGCATGGAAAAATATAGAAGGAAGTGGACAGGTCAGCTGTGTGTGTGAAAGGCCTCTGGCTCTGGCTTGCCTGGGAAGTGGAAGAGTTCAAGGCTCACAACCAAGGAGCCGCTGAAGATGTGGGCCCAACAAAGAAAGGTAAACGGCAGTGGCCAGAAGTGAAGCAACATGGCAAGCTCTTCCATTCATGCTTTCACTGCACCATTGCCTTTTATATTCAGCTTGTAAAGGCAACTGATCTGGTTCACTCTAGTATTTTCTCTCTAGTGTTTCCCTTACTTGTCCATTACAGACTTTTAATAACATACTTAAAAACCCTACTAACCACAGGCGAATGATAGCCTTGTTCCTTCCCTTCACACCATGCCTCCTCCAGCCTTCTCTTGATCCCCATCCTTTTTTGCACATGTCTGAAATTCATAATGCTTACATTCCTTATGTGGAGCTGGTACATGCATGTAACACACCTTAATTCCTTTTTACAAAATGCATTCTTTCTCTCCCATCTCCTCAAAATTAATTTCTTCAAAAACTGACAACTTAGTACTGGACAAGAGAATCCACAGTGACAATCAGCATTTTGTCAAAAATGATTTAACCATGACATGATTTTTTTTTTGTGAAAATTGAAATGCATGTGTTTTAAAAATCTGTCAAATAAAATAGAAAATTTAACTAAAATGACTCCATAGTGCCACCAGCTGAGATCACACAGAAATGTTGGTCTCCAAACACAAACACAATCACATCCTTGTGATATCGTTCCAAATCTCTGGGCTTACACTTGTTCTTATCAAGTGAGTTGATTGCAGAATGGTGATTTGGACATGAAATAGTCAAATGACACATGACCAAAACAAAGCCAGAGAACCAATGATCACACAGAAGGGGCCAACAACCAGTCCTGGCCTCAAATGAAAGGAAAGATTAGCTCTAAGTATTGCAGACTCAGTGTGATTAAATTATGAGAAAATCTCCACATGCTATGTAAATGAAAATGATATCTAACATTTTACACACCTGTTTTAAGTATTTTTAATGAGTTATTTGGTACAGGGTCTCATTACACAGCTCTCACTTGTAGTGATCCTCCTGTCTCAGCCTCCTCAGTGTTGGGATTACAGGCATATGCCACTGTTTCTGGACTCGGTGGCCAGCACAGCGTGCCCAAGGGTTCAGCTGGCACCATATGTGGTGCCAGGGATCGAACTCAGATCCTTGTGTGTGCCAAGTAGGCACTTAGACTGCCGAGTTATCTCCCCAGCCCAACATTCCTGTTTTAAACATAGGAATCATACTCATATTTAAACTCTGGTTAGATTTTGTATTTTTAAAATTAATTTCCAATAAGTACCCAGAAGATATAAACTTATTATAATAAAAAAGGATGCTCTTTGTTGTATGATCAATAGGTAATATTATCCATTGACCTTTACTCCCTTTCTTTGCCTCTGGGTGTGTAATGAGAACCAATTAGACAGCAAGCCAGTGATTTCAGGTTCCTTGTATAGTGCACGTCCCTTACCTCAGGGATACATAATCAGAGGCATTTATCATATCACAACTAGTGGAGTAAGTTATAATTTTCTAAATCAAATAGAGAAAATAAAATAAAATATTAGGTCGTCAATTTTGATTTAGAAGAATGTTATTCTGGAGATGATGACAACTGTTGTCAATATTTTAAAACTCTCCTATGTTACATATTGGAATAAAATATACCTGAGAGTCTTGAGAAATTTTAAACACCCAGGCTCCAGATCAGTTTCATTCTTATAAGGCAGGACAGAGAGCGTGCACATTGTTTGAAGCATCTATGGCACCTACAGTGCAGCTTCCTAGGGAGACATTGCTATATACAGAATTGTAATTTCTTGCACACGCAGTGACAGACTTAGGCAGAAACCAGAAGCCCACTCTCGTAGTCTATGTCCTTCAGTAGCTGCAAGAATGGGCAAAGCAGGTTGCTGGTTTGAGGGAGGCACTATGGAGAATTGATAACAGGAACAGACCTGCAGAGCAGCAGTTCTGAGCCCTCTTCTCAGTCTGGCCAAAGACAGAATTTAGGAGGCGGGATGAAGCTTTTTAATTGCAAAATGTAAACCCTTGGGAAAGATCCTAAGTCTACAAGACAGTAGAAAAATCATTTAAAAAAATAAATTAGCTGACTGAATTCTTATTTAGTACTGGAAAAGAAATATAATTCTATGAATATAGAAACTCAGTAGTCTTTTAGATTCCAGATAAAAGGAAATAATACACTAGATTAAAACCATACAGTTAGTGCCTTTGAAATTTTGCTATTAATTCAGGCCACTGGAGCTGCACAATCATTCTCACATGTGGTGAATGAATTATGCCAGAATAAAATCTTTGCCTGAAAGTAGTATTTAATTGTTGAATGCTCTTTATCACAATAGAATTTATTTGCATTTAAATGAAAAGTCCTCAAGGTAATTATCCAGGTAGATCTTTTATTATTGACATAAAAGTATTGAGCACCCATTTTAATGCATACAGTAATTAGTATGCTTCAGTTAACAATGGAAATGCTAGACAATTGAATTAATATATTTTAATTCTTTAGCCTCTATTGGCTAGAAAATTAATTATGCAACTTTACGGAAATACTATGTGCTCAATGCTAAATTGAGAAATAGAATTTTTGGTCATTTTCATATTAATAACCATTTTGATTGGACAACCGTTATATGCTATTGAATATTCAGTAATCTGCATCAAAACTATTATCAACTATTACAATAAAATAACCTGTTATTGAAATCAGAATGTTTCTTTAAGTATTCCTGATCATTTCAAACCCATTCAGCATAAAATATGTAAGGCTGAAGTAGAGGCTGGCGAGGTAGCTCAGCACACTAAGTGGGTGCTTAGACAAGTGCAGGGACTAGGGTCCCATCCTTGGCACCACCGGCTGTGTTGGCCCCGCCCCTGGGGATGTTGGTCCGGCCACAGACTCCAGGAGTACGGGGGCAGGCCAGTGATCCCAGCTATGGGGAAGCTGAAAACAGGAGGATTGCTGAGAGTCCAAGCTGCATATTGAGACCCTGTACCAAATACATTATAAAAATAAGGTTGAAAGATATGCAAAGCATGTGTGTTAACTTATGAATCCAGATAAGATTCTAAAATAATATTTCAAGATAATGTTAGCATTATTTCAATGAAAAGTAAAATTAATTTTGAATAACACATAAAGTGTTGACTATTTTATAAAACAAACCTCAAATGCATTTCACAGAATCTGACATTATCTTTAGAGCAGAACAATGACAGCTAAATAAGCTATTAATACATTTCCCTACTTTGTATTAAAAACAAGATAGTGTTTCTCTAATCTATGTTTTCCTTCTGTCTTCATTTAAAAGAATATGGAATCATCTGTAACAAAAGTGAAAGAGCTGCCTGGCATGGAGATGCATGTCTGTAATCCCAGTATCCCCACTTGGGTGGCTGAGGCAGGGAATTGCCCTGAGTTTGAGGCTGGCCTGAACTACATGGTCAATTTAAGCCCTCCATTAATAGTGGGATCCTGTCTCAAAAGTAAATAAATTGATTAATTAATTAAATAGAAAGAGAGAGCTAAAATATAATATTCTGATACTTATACTGACACAATTTTCAGGACAATTGAGATTGAAGATGTCTATAAATTCTTCTAAGCTGGTGTGTAGTGTTAGGGTTAACTTAAAGTTCTCAGCTGGGCATGGTGGTGCAGGCCTGTGATCCCAGCACTCGGGAGGCTGAGGCAGGAGGATTGTTGTGAGTTCAAGACCAGCCTAAGCTACAAAGTGAGCTTAAGGCCAGCCTGGATTGCATGGTGAGACCCTGTCTCAAAAAGATAATAAATAAATAAATAAAATTAATTAATTAATTAATAAAGTTTCCTATGGGAGCCATTTGATTATGTTTGGCTAGGGAGGTAGGGCACTAACCAGTGGCAGAGATTACAATGAGGTGCACTAATAATACATTTTTTAATCTCTGCTTAAACAACTGAAAACCTGCTAAATATTTCTTACACCAAATTGCCTGGGGTATGTATCAAAATTCATAGAACATATTATTCTATGTCTGTATGTAGTTTGGACTACATGTATAGTGAGGTAAAACATTCTAATTTATACATTTCTTTGTTTTCTAAGTTTGACCTATATAACAACTTTTATTTTTTATGAGCTAGAGACAAAATGTTTGTTCTGACACTGAATAAAACTCTGTAACATTTACCTGAATGTCTCAGAACATGTTTAATATGTCTGTGCATTTAGACTTTTTTCAGAGAAAAGACTATAATTGCCAAAAATTATTTATTTATTTATTTTTAATTTATATATTTGGCACAGGGCTTCCTTACGCAGCAGTGATCCTCCTGTTTTCAGCCTCTTCAGTGCTGGGATTATAGGCAAGTACCACTACCCCCAGACTGGAATGCCTGCTCAGCAGGCCCAGGGGTGGGGCCTGTGCAGCATGCAGGACCGGGGATCGAACCCTAGTCTCGTTGCTTGCCTAAGCAGATGCTAAATCCACTGAGCTATCTTGCAGGCCAAAAATATATTTAAAAAATTAAATTCTCCATCTTGGAGCATAGAGAAATTGGAGAAATGTTTAAGAAAACCTTCTGAATCTAGTAGGAGCAATTATCTAGAGAGTCTGTAATACAGTCTGGTATTCCCCACTTCCTGTGCTAGGGCAACTGTCAACCCTGAGTATACACAGTTGAGAATACCTGTTCTAGGGCTGATAAAATAGCTCAGTAGATTAAAGTGCCTGCAAGCAGGGGCAGCGGCCAGAGTTTTGATCCCAGACTCTGAAATGCCAGCCCCACCCTCCAGGACACTCTGAGGCAGCAGTCGAGACTGGGCATGGTGGTGCACACCTATAATCCCAGCACTTGGGAGGCTGTAAACAGGTAGATCACTATGAGTCTGATCTAGTAGTGAGACCCTGAACACCCTGTAGACCCTTCCCTAAAATACAAAAAAAAGGAAATACAAGAAAATACATATTCTATTATCTATCTGTGTCCCAGTCAATGATGACAGCATCTCCCCAGTGTCAGATCTTTGTTGCTCATTCTCCATGTTTCAGAAGGTCTAACTCAGATATGATCACTTGGGATACTGTGTTTTCCCTAAACACTGAGCGACTACCAATAGAACAGAAACTGTACCCACAAGACAAGAACTGGGGGTCCTTGTCATTCCTGGATTACCTCACATACAAGTCGTGGGTTGCATGCAGCATTAAGCAAGCCAAAAAGACCAAGATCTAATGTGCCAGCATTGTGACACCTGCATGGATAAACCTGCTACAGTGAGAGTAATGGGTCCCCATTCCCCCCATCTTCAGAATAGCATGGAGTACCATCCCATACAGACTCACTGCTATCTCAACCAGCTCCTCTTTATTTCTGAGAGAGTCAGGACTAAAGATGAATTTGAAAACACAAGAGATTATTTGTGGGTAGTGATTATGGGGAGTCTGGCAATTTAAAAACTAAACTATTAAATATTTATAAATTAACCATATAAAGAGATAGTTAAGAAGAGCTTTCATAAAATCAGTATCAGCCACATGATTGAACTAAGTAAGGATAGCCTCAGGGTTCTAAAGTTAATTCAGCCAGATTGTGAACAACTTACATATGAGGCACTGGCAAAAAATATTGCTTATGCACTCAGTGGGCAAATAGTGGAAGTTAACACCCAATTCCGATGCCAGTAGGTCAGCTAGATTTTGGAAGAGGGATGAGGAATGTTGTTAGTCAAAGAAGGCCCTGCTAAGCCATGACCACCATAGGCTGAGTGTATGCTTATCCAGCTCAATACGCTCTGAGAGGAGATGTTGCTAGTGTTCTCACACATGAAAAAAGCATACTTCCCTTAGAAAGACCACCCAAGTCTGTAAAAAGTTAAATGAGCGAAAATACCCAACAGTTCTTGGAATTAAGTTCCAATTCAGAGTTTCCATTCAGTCACTGTAATATTTTATTGGAAAAAAAAGTTTTCAAAAACATGAGACATGTAAAAAGTATATTCCTTAAGCAGGAAAAATATAAGAATAGAACCACCTTTGAAATGGGTGAAAATATTAACACATAGATAATGATTTATACTAGATTATTTATTACCAATCACATGCATGTAAATAGACATAAAGAAACCATGTATTATGGCTCAGATCAAGTATTCCCCCAGAACACTGTGCCAGGCATCAAAACTGAGTGTGGTAGTGCACCCCTGGAATCTCAGAATTGGGGGGCTCAGACTGGAGGGTCACTACAAGTTCAAGCAGCATAGTAAGACCTTGCACCAAATACATACATAAATAAAATATTTTTAAAAGTTAAACAAAAATCTCCCCCAAGGCCTCATGCATCACAGGCATGGATTTCAGAAGGTGCCATAGTTGTGGGGAAAATACTACTGATGTGCTCTGCCCGCAGATGGGGCCTGGGCTGCAAAAGTGGGTCAGGGAGACAAGACTAGGAAGGGAACATCTCCTGAGCCCCAGGTTCTACCTTTTCTCTCTGCTTCCTGGCTGCCATAACGCAAATTGAGTTTTTTTTTCTCCTATATCCCACAAAAATTGCATTCTACATTAGTAACAGATGACTGTGGGTTTTAGTTCTAGGCCCAAATAATCTTCTCCTCCCTTAAACTGAAAGTGTTGGGTCTCGTGGCTCAGCAAAGAGAAAGTGAGATTTCAGTACCAGGAAGAGGGGTGGTTGGGGTAACTATACCTAGCATGTGATTTATAAGACATTTGAAGTGGTTTGCAGAAGCGTGGAAAGATTGAAATGGCCAGCTAAAGATACTCTGAAGTTCTATAAAGTGAGCTTGATTTTCAGTGATCAGAAGACCAGAATGCTGATAAAAGTACAGATGTTAAAGAATTGGTTCAGGAGGCTTCAAATAGAAATAGGGACTCCATTGGCAAATGGATTTGAAGCCATTTATGTCATACTCTGGCAGAATATTTATACACATTTTATTCATATGTCTTCACTGCAGCAGGTTAAAATTAATGGTGGCAAATAAAAAAATGTATTGAAAGAAATTGTAAAGGGGCTGGGGAGATGGCCCAGTGGAATAAGCATTTCTTTGAGTTCAATCCTGAGTTCTGCAGAGAAAGAAAAGAAGGACCGGGGAGATGACTCAGTAGAAATAAGCACTTTTCTGGCAAGCGCAAGGGTCTGGGTTCAATCCCCAGTTCCTCAAAAAAAAAAAAAAAAAAAAAAAAATCGGGAAGGAAGAAAGAAATGTCAAGACATCCCAGGGCTCAGGCTGTAGCAAAAAGTCAAGTTAAATAACTTGAGGACTTTTGTTGGTGGACAAAATAATCACCATAACTTGGGAGCTGCAAAGTCAGAGCTTAGGAAATTTGATTGCCAAAAAGTTCAAAATGAAGCCAAGTGGGTTACATAAGAAAAATAAGAAAGAAGCTATGAGGCCACCCTAGGAATCAACAGGCTTCCATGGTTCAATGTTCCAAAATTAAATAACTGCTTTTAGCAGAGAGGGTTAGGGAATCTTTCTCATAAATAGCTTCCCCACAATTAACTTTGCAGTACTCAGTGATTAAGTCACTTGGTGGCCTCTGCAACTATGAGCCAATAGGTATCAACTATTGCTAGATCTGAAAACACTCTATGGTGTCGTGTATTCTAATTAACTGGTAAGTAGAAGTCAATAGTTTTTAGATCAGAGATGTTTCTACACACACTTCAGAAGGAGGCCTGTGAGCCCAGGCAGTGTGCTTCTAAGAAGGCAGTATCTAAAATTATGAAAGTGGAGACAAAAGTGTTGAGGAGACATCCAGAAGATTGTAGAAAGCAGGAAATTGGGAAATCTGAGGGAAGCTGAAAGAGAAATTAAGGCCACCCCAGAAGAGATGCCATGAGAATCCACCACTGCAACTAGGGATCCTGGTGAGCTGCTCCTGCCTGCTCGAGAGCTCGCACATTTGCCTCAGAATCAGCACTGTAAGACTTAATGTTTGTGCTGTTGATTTTGGATCTTGCTTTGGTTTCTAACACCCTTGCTGTCCCTTTTGGAGTGGGAGGCTTTACTATATGCCACTGAATATTAGCAATGTCTAATTTACTTTCCTTTTGATATTTACAGGGACTCACACCTATGAATTTGACTTGAACCTCAGAAGATAATTCTTAATTTGACTTTACATCAGTGATGAAACTTAAATCTTTGACAACTCATAAAGATAGGCTAAGAGCAATTTGGGTGACAAGTTATTTGGAAGCCAAGGAAGAATGGTATGGTTCATAGAAATGATGTCTTTCAAAAGCCCCATGAGCTGATAGTTGATAAAATCATGGGATACTATGGCTGGCTTGCTGTTAGGAGGTGGTGACTAGCTGAAGAGGCTAAAGAGGCCTGACCTTGAGGGGCAAATCTCCTGCATATGCATAGCCCCTTTCTGTTCTCAATATGAACCACTTTCCCCCAACTATGCCCCTCAGCTCTGCCATGCTTCTCTCTGACTTGGAGTCAGCCAGCTGCACTCTTTAACTTGAGTCCAGAAAAATCTCTCCTCTTAAATCACAGATATAGAGCACTGTATTTCAGAGACAAAAGTGATAAAGGAACCATGGGTAAAGAAGGAAAGAAAAAGTAGAAGGAAAATAAAAGGACAGTTTTCTTCCAATTAAGAATATTCATCAATTTAGTTAAATTATAGCAAAGAATCAAATGAAATATTGGGATTTGAAGAAGAAATGAGACAAGAATTCATGAAGAATTCTTAACAATAGTAATAAAGTAGATGGAGAAACAATCGTAAAGTATAAAAGAGATTGAAAATGATCATACACTCCAAAGAATATAAAAAAACCTATAATAAGGATTAAAAAATTCAGAAATGGAAATAAGGCAAATAAGTTTCTCTAAAGAAAGTATCAAAGAAAGGATGCAAACAATAAGGCATAAAATATTTTAAAGAAATACGAGTGAAAATTTCACTAATTTAATGAAAAGCATTTTCAGAACAGGCTCCAAGTATTTTAACTGTGAAGAGTTACTGTGGATTCAGAGACAGGATATGGAAATACTGAAACATTTAATACAAACAAAAATTCATTCTGTCTACATCTTATATCTTTCACATTTCAAAATTTATCTACAGTTTTTAATATGACATGTAATTATTCATTTTCAATAAAGTCAACGAAAAAAATCAAAAGCAAAAGCAAAAACTTCTAACTGCTACATACAAGAAAATGGTAATTAGGAAAAAAAACTGAATTCCTGGGAAGAGCACGGCAGAAAGCAACAGCATGTACTTGGACTCACTTGAAGCTTTGGAAGTATCACACACACACACACACACACACACACACACACATTGTTGTCAGCAGAAATACTCAGAAAAGTTGCTCTGAGTGAAAGCACATAACAACAAATAAATTAGATTGTCATAAAGCAAAAAGTGCCTTAAAAGATAATTAGGAGAGTACTTCTCAAAACAGTACTTATGTGTTCCATTTCCATTGTGCCAGTAACTGATTTAAAAAGAAGTTGTATGAAAAATAATTCTGTGTTACCTTATAATATAGAGATACTTAAAATATCTGACAACATCAGCACAAAATATATGCCTCGGAATAAAATTATTAAAATACAGAAACAATGTCAAAAGAAAAGCAGAATTTCCAGGAAGAAATTATATATTATATAGTAATAGCTCTCCTTTCATGTCTAAGCTTTGTTAAAAGATATAAAAAGTGTGTGTATTTATATACATTATCTAATTATTTTTGGTTTTTTACTCTATGTAAATGTTACATGTTTAACAATCAAAAATGAGAAGAGATAGTTATATTCTATGGGAGCAATATATCTCACTTGAATTGTTAATGTAACTCAGAACTACATTCTAATAATTAAAGCATTTATTGTATGCTTGTAAATAAATCATTAACAAAATAAATTTTTAAACTTATGCTGAATAAGTTTTCAAGGCATTAACATATCATAATAGGATATAAAGGCTAGTGACTCAACACTATATATTGTATGTATCTATTTACATGAAATGAGAAATCTGAGTACCTCTACTCCAAAAATTTGTGTTTTGAAATACTTTAATGACAAATTCTATTTAGGTCACATAATTCAGTCAAAATGCAGGCATAATTAGGTAATATCTTAATATATCCTACAACATTATCTTCATACTACATTTATAAGGTGTATATGAATGCTATATAACTTGTGCTTATATTTGTCATTATTAGTATGCAAGTATTCTAAAATCTGAAAATATATAAAGTCAGAAGCTCTTCTGATCCCAAGCATTTTAGATAAGGCTTAGATAATGAAAGTAGGATATTGGTTGTATAGCACTTGAAGGAGTCACCTGGGGGGATATAGAAGAGCTGGCTAGCACATGTAAAGTTTCTCTTGAATGTGAGACAAATAATCTAAAAATTTATTATAAGAGTCACAAAAATCTGAACATACAAAAATACTTGAATTTGAAATAGGTTTTGTGGTTTGAATTACATATTCATTGATGGTGCTTGAAAATTTTGAATTTCGTACTTAGAAATTTTACGTAAAACATACAATTTTTGTTAAAATTCACGTAACAAAATTTAATGAAAACAGATGAAATCAATTCAAACTATACTAAGTAAAAACACATTTACACAAATAAATATGGACCTGCATTAACATACAAAGATCTAAGAGTTTAGCACTTCAGTACTTTTTACTTTTCCTATTGTCCCAGCATGATAGTATTACTTCATTCATTGTTAAGTGATACAAGTCAGAAACAGAATGGATTTTCTTATTTGAGAAACCCAAATATGAATAAAAAGGCAGAATAAAAGGTATATAATAAAAGAAGAGAAATCTTTTTCAATGGGAAGAGGATGAAAAGATAGAAGGAAGGGAGGGAAAAATAGAAAAAAAAAACATGAAGAATAATGTTATATACACGTACCAATTTCCCTTTAGGAAGACAGTCATGAGCTATGAAATGTACTAAAAAAATGAACAAAATAGGGATCTAAATCTATCTCAAATAATAAAGGATGCAAATTTTGGGTGTATGCAAAAGTATCTATGATTAGCAGAAAACTTACTTAGTTTGCCCCTATTCTACCAGTAGACCTTGCCCCATTCTAATTTGGTGAGAGAACAGAATACAAAAATCATCATAATTTTTAAATACCTCTCTTAAATTCTGTATTATTGGAGCAATCTGGAGAAGGAGTTTATTAACTGTTAACAAAAGGCACTCTCACAATCTGGCTGAAAATCTTCTATTCATAGAGCTCTTTATATCCCCTTGGAGGAGACCGGCCAGAGACAGCGCGGCCGACTCCGCCGTCCTGCTCCATCCCGCCCGCCCCCGCCCAGCCACTGAGTCCGGCCAGAGACAGCGCGGCCGACTCCGCCGTCCTGCTCCATCCCGCCCGCCCCCGCCCAGCTCCTGAGACCGGCCAGAGACAGTGGCTGACTCCAGCGGCCTCCTGGATCCCGCGCCAAGCTCTCCCAGCGAGAGCGAATTTACAGGACTC
>PVKA01043890.1:0-17569 GCA_004027165.1 Ctenomys sociabilis
CAGTATAGTTAGGATAGATATACAGCTACTTTCTCTTAATTCAGTGAGAAGAAAGATTTGTACTAATAGTGTTTGGACAGGATATCCTGTCTGCATCGTGTACTGTGAATAACCACTATGAAGACAACAACATGCAATCTATTAATTATTATAACTGTCCTACTAACTTCTTTTGAAACTGTCTCATTGCTATTTGTTTCTCAATAAAGTTAATAAAAAGTATTTAAGCTGAGAAATATGAGACCATCCATGTACAAATAATGTTCACTTTTATATAAAAATCCAGAGAAGATTTTTTTTTCTGTATTTAGGACAGGGTCTACAGGGTCCCACTACACAGATTGGACTCATAGTGATCCTCCTGTTTTTAGCCTACCAATTGCTGGTTTTACAGGTGCGTGCCACCACACCCAGTGTCAACCGCCATCTCAGTATACCCCATGGGCAGGGCATTGACTGTCTTAGGTATTTTCCAGGGCACATTGCTCTATTGTCATCTGCTTGGGGAGGCTTCACTTGACCTCACCAAGAAAGTGCCAAGAGGAGAGCTGGAAGGGAATGAAGACCAGCTTCGCTGGCTGGAATCCCGCGTATACTCCCAGCCTAGAGAGCACGCTGCACTGCGCATCCTGAAGTGTGTCCTTCGTTGTTTTCCTTGGAAGGTCCATCGCTTGAACATAGCATCTGTGTTCAACAGAACAGATGTGAAGAAAAGAGTAGGAAAAGAATTTAAGTATTGAAATTAAACTTCACCTGCTTAGGCAGATGCAAAGACTGGGGTGCGATCCCCCGGCAATATGCCCTGGAAAATACCTAAGACAGCCAATGGTCTGAAGAAATGAACAGAGTAGGTGAAGGCCCAGAGGAGAGACAAGGAGATAGGGCCGGGACACTTCACATACTGTCCTATAACCCAGATGACCAGTGCTAAGAGCTCTACGGCACTCCCAAAGGTGGTATGACGTTTGCTGAGTGCAAGTGGCCCAACACCAGAATCCTTTCATTCCTCTGTCAAATCACTCAGTGTGAGCATTTTCTGGACAACATATGAACCACTGATACAGATTTGGGCCTAAGACTTTAATTCTGTAAGCTTTAAGTCATAGAAATATGTCTTTATTCAAAAGTGTCTTGATTCCTTCCTAGCTAAATATTTAATTACACAGCTATTTTTAGACATAATTTGCTGCAATTGAGTATTAAAATGAATATAACAAAGACTTTTGAAACTTCTGTAAATTTTACCAAAATTCCTCTTCATATATTCTTTTCTGTATGTCATTAAAAAATTAAAGCTATTTTTTAAACTTGAAAGGCCATTTTACTTGATAAATGTTCATAGGGCTTACAATTATAAGAATAAAAAGTGACTCAACCATTCAAAGAAGAAATACTGATTAAAGATGTTTGATTTCTGAAAAATTAGCAATATGACTTCAAATGGTAGGATTCGTATGTTCTGCATGCTTCGAGAGCATCTGCTTGTCTCCAGCCCCGTGTCATGGGCCAGGGATGGAGAGGAACAGGGGATCTGTGCTCTCATGAAAAACCAGACGTAATTTTTTTTTTTTCAAAATTCAATGAAGAACATTTTGACTTTGTAAAAACGTTTTTATCTAACATAAAATGCAGAAGCCCTCTTGTTCCAAATCTCTGAGCACTGATTCATTCAATATTGTCCTTGGAAACAACTATTGATGTGGGAAAATTGGTCCACTATCTTCTAGATGTCCGTAGAGGATTATTCAAGAGGCTCAAATTTTCCCTTTCTCATACCTCTCCGCAGCCTTTTCACAAGATGCTAATAGCAAATATTGAAACGCCAGAGATAGAATACAAATGTTTGTCCTTGAATTTTGTTTTAAATTCATGAGGAAATTATCGGTGAAATAGTCTTAATTACGCTTTTGCGTTCTTTGAATCCATTCAAAAATGACAACTGACAAAAAATGCTTTTATCTATCTCTAATTATCCTTTCATTGACTGAAAAAATTACCATTATAAAGTTTTATCTGCCTTTTTCTCTCCTTACTTCCCACCTGATTTTAATATTTAGGACTTATTATACCCCCTAAACTTTCAGATAACAGATACATTCATCTGTGCTACAGTGTTTGCATAGAATTAGTTTAAGCATCTTTGTAATTTTAAACATTTTACAGTTTTCACTGAAAACAAAATAGTGTGATGTAGTGTTACGGCAGATGATGTGTCTATGATGATTAAGCTGAATTAGCAACGCATTTGGCTTGGGATTGGTAGAGCACACTTCTGGGCGTGTCAGGGGGGGCGTGACCTTGAGCGGGGTTTCTGGCCCCTCCTCTGGACTCTCCTCCTCGGACCTGCTTCCTGGATCCCTGAATAGAACTCCCTTGCCCCGCCCACCTTGCCACCGTGAAGTCCCTGCCTCTTGAAGCCAAACGCGCACTGAGTTCCCCAAGCCATGAGCCTCCCGGAGCCCCTCCTCCTTCTAGCTCTGGGAGTCAGGCATCATGTTGCAGGAATGGGAAACTGGACTAATTCTATCAGTACATTTGTTTTATACAGGGCATACAATGCCTTGTCCCCAAAAAGGATTTTTTTTTAAATTAGATTTCTGCTACTTTCACCTTACTTTAATGATTTTGAATCATGTCATAAAATCAAAGTGTAGAAAGTACAGCTCTGTTGAGAGGTAAGAGGATGTAACTTTCATTTCTTGGCACATTTAGCGATGTTTATTTTGAGTCTGTGACATACCAAGCATCTTTGACTCTTGATCTATAAGGATAAGCCAGATAATTCAGAATTTTATCCTCTAGACTGAGTCTACACTAAAGGAAAATAGAGGTACAGATATAAAGCAAGGCTATTTGAAAACTTTAAAGAGAAATTTACTGATAACCAACTTTTTGGAGACCATATGTCAATTTTTTAAAGCACAAAAACGTGGAGAGACAGATTTCCAAATTTTAATACTAGAAGTATCAATAGGTGTATCAGTGAGCTGGCTATTTATTTATTTATTATTTTTCCATTGTTATGTTCTTACTTTCTTCATTCCAAGCTACTGGCAATGCTAGACATCATTTGTATATTACCTTCTCTATTCAACATTATGCTAATGCTGGCATTGTTTCAAACCTCCTACCCATCTTGAATACCCGACCTGGGAGAGAGAAAGGAAATAGACAGCCCTGGTAATCTATGGGACTCAAGCCCAGTGGTGTGTGCACTGCCATATATGCTCTGAAAGATGCAGGTGTTCTTTTCTTTTTGGTGCCTTCCTGCAGAGAGAAAAAGGCTAGAGTAAAGGTGACCACCAATTACATCTCAATTACACTGTGAGGGCAAGTCAAATAAAATCTGATTTAGATTGCTTATTATTCCCCTGTCTGTATTCATGTCTAATGAGACTTTAAATCTCTCATCAAGAAATAGACTGTGCTTTTCTCATTGAATCTCAGTCAGAGGTCACATTGGAATTTACCTTTTCCAATAGAATCCAGAGAAGGCAATACACACAAGTTCCAATCCTAGGATTCAAAAGACCACGTGCATCTGTGCCCTTTAGGATCTTGAGACTCAATTTAGAAAAATGAATAAATCATTCTGAGAAGAGGTACAAATGGCCAATAAATACATGAAAAAATGATCACCACTGACCATCAGAGAAAGGCAAAGTCAAAAAACACTGAAAAAACAAACACTGAGATATCAACTTATTCCAGAGAGAATAGCTATCATTTAAAAAAGCTCATAATGGATAATGTTGGGGAGAATGTGTGGGAAAAAGAACTCTACTATACTGTTGATGAGAATATGAACTTATATAATGACTGTGGAAATCAGTGTGGAGATTCTTCAAAGAAATAAAAGTAGAAATTCCATTTGACTCAGCGAGGCCCCTTCTAAGAATCTTCCTGAAAGAGTTAAAAATCATCCTATTGCAGGAATACCTGAGTACTTGTGTTTCTAGAACCACAATGTACAAGAACACAATCTCAGAAACAGCATATATATCCACTGATAGATGGATAAGAAGAATAGCTTCATACACAGAAGAGTACTACTTGAAATAAAGGAAGATAGACTTGAGGCATTTGTAGGTAAACAGATTCAACTTAGAACACAACAGGTAGGGTAAAGTGAGTCAGACACACAAGCTCAGATGTTACATGGTGTGTTTGACATGAGAAAAACATCTAAATAGTATATATGGATAGTGTATATACTATGTTACATATACAACACATACAGTATATGTGATATATATTACATATACAAATAAAGAGCAAAATAGAAGATAAATAAGTGGAAAGAGGGTCAAATATTTCCTCAAATTATGAAGTTCATTTTTTATAATATTGCAATATAAGGGTTACTGTATTTGAATTATGCTAATAGTTTATATTACTTTATCAAAAAAGTTTATTATCTGTTTCTCTTTTGTAAGAGCATTTCTGGTTAAGTATGGTACTGAGTGGCTAGTTTAATGATAGTGATACACAGCATAATAGCTATTGTCATTCTCATTTGGTTATAAAATTTATTTATTTTTCATAAAAAGAAAGATGAAAACTAATCTACTATAGTATCTGAGTTCAAAATTGTTTCCATAATGAGCAGTGTCAAAAAAGCTGAGATACCATCAACTAAAAAGTCACCTCTGTGGCCGAAACACATGTTGTTACTTCACCATGGCTTTTGCCAATTTCGCATAAGACATATGCACACATAAAGCCACACACACAAGCACAACACTGCACACCACATGAAAAATAAAGAAAGATAACACCATTTTTAAGATGTTAAAATTAAACCCATCTCTGTCACCACACATTGTAGTCAAATGGGTCAAAGATTCAAATGTTAAAGCAGAAACACTAAAGCTACTGGAGGAAAGAGCAGGTGAAAATCTTGAATACACAGGAGCAGGCAGAGAGGTCCCAGCCAAAAAGCATGAAAAACGCTTCAAGGAATCAACCACTGAGAGCTCATTTTTAAAAACGTTTCTGCACATCTAAAGAAATCACCAACAGAGAAAAGAAAAACCCACAAACTGGGAAAAAACATTTAGCCAACTGTCCCTCAGACAAAAAGCTTTTATCTAGAATAAAAATAATTTTAAAAGTTAAGCCCCTAAAATTCCAAGATCTAATTTTAAAAATGAGCATCTGTGTACTTCTCAGAAGAAGGAATATAAATGTATGAAAAAGTATTCAACTTCATTGGTCTTTCAAGAAATGTAAATTAAAATGACACTGAGATTGCTTCTTGACCCAGAAAGAATGGCTAACTTCAAGTAACAGCTGGAAGGGCTCTTGGGAAAAAGGAACCCTTCTGCACTGTTGATGAGAGTGTAGACTGGTACAACCACTGTGGAAAGAACTATGGAGATTCCTCAAAAAAACTAGGACTAGAGCTCCAGTTCAACTCAGCTTCCTCCCTCTGAGTATCTTTCCAGAAGGAATGAAAACATACCACAGCAATATATGTGCATCCAGGTATAGCAGTGCAATTTGTCATAGCAAAATCCTAGAAATAACCCAAATACTTATCAACTGAGGAATGCACAAAAACGGTCTGGTATTTTTGCACAATTGAGTATTACTCAGCTATTAAATAAAAAGATAAACTTGAGACTTTTTAGGTAAATGGATACAACTAGAGATACTCCTAAGTGAAATAAATTAGACCCTCATGTGTAAATGTCATATTGTCTCCCTAATGTAAGAATCTGGAAGAATAAATAGGATCTGAAAGGTACAATAGCTATTGTGGAAAGGAAAGATTCTATTACAAAGGAAGGAAAAATTGGGATGAGGGAAAGAAAGAAAGAAAGAAAGAAAGAAAGAAAGAAAGAAAGAAAGAAAGAAAGAAAGAAAGAAAGAAAGCTGAAAGAAGGGAAAAATATATATGAGGACACAGGGTAGTTTGAATAATCATACTACTGATTTCTGCTTGCTTATTGAAAGAAGCAATGAATATTTAATCTTTTTCTCATGTTTAACTTTTTATAATTTTGTAGTCAAAGTTCCAGGTTTATACCTGGTAATCTGAACAACTGATTTGCAAACAACAATGTGCAATATAACAACCATTATCATTTTGTTTAGTGAAATCTGGTATTGTTTCTAATAGGCTATGTTTTTGCTTTTTTAACTATTTTTTTGTATTCCCTTTAAATATTTTTAAAAACTGTAATTTATCTAAATGCTAAAATGGTCCATTAAAGATACAGAGTGAATAAATAGTAATCATTTGGGATATTTTTAAAATTACTTCGTTTTTGTGGCTGCACATGATAGCTTACGTGTCACTTCATATTAGTTCTTACAGATAAGTATTGGACTGAACGCAAGAACTCTGTCCTTGTGATCCCATCCCTGGTACAGTGCTATTATTACTGGAATAGTGACTTCATGAATTCCTAGCCTTTGAAAATATAAAGAACCTATTTCTCATTTTAATGTGAAAAGCTTAAAATATTAAATGCAATGTCGAATGTTTCACTATGAGTAAACTACTAATACTTTTAATTTTATGCCTATGAGAATTTAAATGGGTAGGATATTGAAGACTGAACCCACAGAAAGGAAACTTCAGCTTTCCTTTCCAGGTTTTTCTAAACCTCATATTTAAATACTTGTTTAAATGCCCACGTATTATATAGATTAACATTTGTGGCACTTTGTTTTGTTTTCATCAAGGAAAGAACATTTATTTATCACTTCAGTTATTTTAAGCAAGCCAAACAGGTGAAATCGACCTGATACACCCACGGGGTGGCCACTGGAGATAGCACGCCCGCGCCCTCTATTGGAAATGTAGGGGAATGACGCGGTCACCAAATCCACATTTTGGTCATTGGATTCTGCTTGTTTACCCTGGGGACATGGTACTCTTTGGGATCTACTTTACAGAAGAAGCTGAAATTACACGCACTCATGGAGAGAATAAAATTTGGATACAAATGAAAATATATGTAAAAGTTACATATCCATTTTATAAATGTGCGCTGCTTGACGTAACCCCCCGCAGGGCAGTAGGCTGTGGAGGTAAGGAGCCCTGCAGGTCCCCGCTCATCGTTGAACAGCCCGCCAGAGCCCAGCGGCCCGCTCCTCCCGTGATGCACAGTCCACAAGAAAAGCTGAAGACATGGGATCGCCCCAGAGCTCCGAATCAGAGTCATGATGAAAAGTTTATGAATTGCTTCTAGTACTCAGGAAACAGAATAAAGATGCATCTTAATTTTTAAATATCCAGTGCGATGAATCCAGGTATTGTGTGAAATTTAATATTTTCTGTAAGTCAGAGAAGGAAACCATGACTAAGACCAAGGTCTTGAGAGCATGCAGTGTTTGCAGGCATCGGTGCTTATGATTCACTCTGTCTTAAATCCCTTACCTACCTCTAAATTTATAGGCTGTGCTAATAAATAATAATAATGGCCAATGGCTTTTTTAATCCTCAGTATCTCTGTATGCCTTCAGTATCTCTGTTTCAAAGATTTTAGAACAGGTTCTGTCGTCTAATCCTCACAGCAATCCTTTCAGATATTATTATTTTCCCTATTTTACTGATGAAGAGAAAGAGGTGCAAGAAACCTAAATACCCGAAGATCAAAGAGGCAGGTGTGGGAGTCAGAATGCCACCTGGAGCAGCTCGAACCAGAACTCTTCTCCCCACCCAGGCAGTGCCCAGGACGGTCTCGTGATGAACGGACTTCATCAGAGTGTTGGAAGAACAGAAAACACTTCTGAGCAGCTTTTAGAAAACTGGGTAGAACAGATACATAGAAAGAGGACACCAGGTCATCCATGGATGAAGGCTGCCTTCAGGGCCCAGACTGGTTGGTTTGTAACTCACAGCCACCGCGGTGATCATCTGACAGTCCCACCCATCTCAGGACTGCCTGTTTCTGCGTATGGTAGTCCGCAGGTGTTTTCTCTCAGTATGAACCATGTATGCAGAACCTTTTAGAGATGCTTTCTTACCTCTAAGCTTGTACATCTCTAATACAACAGTGGATATTCTTTTGAAACAGGAGATCATTTGAATGATTATTGTAACAAGCCAGAAACCCTCATTCAGCATTAGTAGACAGGGAGGTACTTCAGCTAATAGATGTTCATACAACCAAATTCTATCTGACTCCCACACCCACTCATCTAGGTCCCTTCTTCCTCTACTTTGTTAATCCTTCCTTTTTCCTTGTAAGAATTTTTTATTTATTTTTATATTAAAGAGAGTAAAAATGTTTAAAACATTAAAAACAATATAGAATTTCAAAACAAGATGATAGGAAATCAACATTGGTTGGTATATTGCATACTGTTACCTTCAAAGTAGATGTTCCTATTACCACATATAAGCATGAAAAATTGGTAAACAAAAATTAAGAAACTAAGCACTAGTGCCTGGGAGATGGCTCAGGAGAATAAATGCTTGCCTGGCAAACGCAAGGGCCTGAGTTTGATCCCTGGTTCGGCAAAAAGAAAGAAAGAAGAAAGAGAGAAAGAAAAGAAAGAAAGAAAGAAAAAAAGAAAGAAAGAAAAAAAAAGAAAGAAAGAAACAAAGAAACTAAGTAGTAACTGTTTCTTTCAATAAACCAATATGTCCACCCTGCAATTTCATGTACATGTTGGATTTTATTTCATGAACCAGTAACTTATATAATACCAATTTTGAAACACAAGTATTAACTATTTACAATCAAATAATGATGATTATTATCAGAAAATTATCAAAGAGATGCTTAATTTAATGATAAATGTGTCAGTCTTAATAAGGTTAAGTTACCCTCAAATAACTGTATAACCTGCATTCTTAAAATCCAAATTCTTATGACCTAATCCAAACTAGAAATTCATGTATGAACACATTTGTGATATTGTTCATGTAATGAACCTCAATAACAAGTTGAAAAATAAATCAGTATTTCTGATTCATCTGAATCACACTTTAAATTAGGCAATTTAAAAAGATACAAATAGGAGAAAAATATAATAACAGCAGCTATGTCATCTTGGAATGATTAAAACTAATCAAATAGCAGTAATTTTTATGATGTCATTTGGCAAAAGTCATGAACAAATATTCTAAACATGTATTCCATAATAATGGAGAAAACAACATTTCTAGATTTAAATATAAATGCAATTTTAATTTTTATCACTACTTTCTCTTCTGTAAAAGGGACAAATGCTATGGAAGCTGTGATGATGTGCTGTCTCAAGAACAAATGCACGTTTTACATCACAACTAAATGTTCAATCTAAATAAGCAGAACAGGGACCAGGCAGATGGCTCAGTAGAATAAGCACTTCCCTGGCAAGCACAAGGGCCTGAGTTCAATCCTGGGTTCCACACAAAAAAAATAAATAAATAAATAAGCCGAACAAAATCACGGTACAGATCAGGAGTTGCTAGTACAATGCTGGTCAATAAATATTATTTGAAGCATTTTTGAAATGAGAAAGATGCTACATCTCATCTACCCCGAGAGAAAACTTCTGCAACCTCTACAGTTTTGCAGATATATCACTCTTGAATTAATCAGTTTCCTAGGGTATTTCAGTATGCACAATAAAGGGCTGCTGTGTGATTTTGTTTGTGTCATAGGTTAAAAAGAAAATGAGGCAGACTTTTCTGACATTGTTTGGGAAAAACAATATTTTGCCTAAAATGCAATTGACTGATTAACACCAAATCAGGGAGGAAATGGGCTCTTGGGAGGTAGAAGAATTAGGGTGCTCTAAGGAAAAGCACAAAGGGCACTGAAAGTGCTAGTGGTGGCCCAATTATTGCTTTCAGTTCTGGTCATAGGGGTGTACTGTTCATCATAGTTCTTTCAATCTAGATAGATAGATAGATAGATAGATAGATAGATAGATAGATAGATAGATAGATAGATAGATAGATAGATGATAGATAGAATGAGTCCTTTATTTTATGTATTGCCTAGCTCTAAATTTGAAAATTAAAGATTAAAATGAAAAAAATATTAAATTAAGGGATAAATTTGTGTCATACTACTTTTGTTATTTTATCTATTTATGCTTGATAATTACAATGATAAATTATTTCATATTTTTCCTGATTCAATAGTCTGTTTTATTTTGCTGTTGTGTTTGTTTGTTTGTTTTTGAGACAGGATCTCCCTGTGCAGCTCCTGCTGGCCTTGACCTTGCTTAGCAGCCCAGGTTGGTCTCAAGACTGCAACGATCTTCCTACTACAACCTCCTGTGTGCTGGAATTACAGGCACACACCACCATGCCAGGCTGTATTTCAGTCCTTGATTTGTTTTAATAGGATTGAGTCTGTTTTAAGAAAAAGATGGAGAAAAATTTATTTTTCTCACATTACGAAGTGTCTTGTAAGCAGGTCATACTGAAGTGATCTGACAGCATCACAGAAGGCTGCTCAAGAGACTCAGCCTTCTCACTGCCCCCTGACCCCCAACAGAGTCCCAGAGGCCAATCCAGCTTCCACGTGAAGGACGAGATGAGCAGGACAAGAGAAGGGGACATTGTGGTATGCTTCCCTCATCCCTTGGTGAGAGCCATGCGGCCTCATTTCCTGCATGGAAGGGTGGGGAGTGAAGTCTCATTCCAGAGGGTCATGGGCATTAGTGGGTCCCATAGTACTGCAGAAGTAGAGAAGAAAGCTGGCTGAAAAGTGCAAGGAGGGTGAGTGACGTGTGGCAGTGCTGGTCAGAAGGAGTGGTGGGACTGTTCACATAATGTTTAAAAATGTTTACTTGATTTTGAAATTATCAAAACTGAGAAACATCCTTATCAATCTATGTCTTTCATATGTTATTTAAATTCACAACTTCAATATCTGTTCAAAGCCCATTCAGTATCCAAAATATTTTGAATTACATTTTCAGTAATAAATTGAAAGGAAAACACAAGCCAATAAAATCAATGTATATTATTTTTGTTAAGTTATTACTACATATTAAAAAATATTTCTGGGAATAAAATTATTGCTGTTTTATTATTGGCTCAACATTATTTTAGAGACCCTGTCTCAAAAAGACAAAAAAAAAAAAAAAAAAAAAAAACATTATTTTAGAGCAGTTCATATTTACTGTTTATACAAAATAAATATTAAGTAAACATGATAAATTGAAAGTTGAAGTTTCTGTTTTGTGACTTTCATTTGAAATTAGTATTACATGAAAATTTTATACTCTTTTAGTAATTCATGTAAGCATATGTTAATTTTAGAGTATTTCAAAGAAAAATTCTGTCATACTATTTAAATATCTAAATCCAAATCCTAAAACATTTAAGAAATATTCTTTAAGGGGATATGATTTGTTTGATGTTATTCATAACTGTTTAGTCATTTATTTTGGGGGGAGTACTGGGAATTGAACTCAGGACCTTGCACTTGCCAGGCAGGCACTGTGTCACTGAGCTGTATCCCTGGCCCACCATAACCATTTAATACCTTATTTTGGTGTGGCAGTCACATGTCATAGAGTATATACCATCAGGTATAACAGAAAATAGAAAATATAGATATAGTACTTTAGTTTGTTGATGTTTGTGAGAAAACACAAAATAACTAGTCTCCATTTCTGAACTTCAGGTCCTAAGAATAAGTCAAATCTGTCCTCATAGTAATTAAATTTTAAATTTCAATCTTTAAATTTTCTCACAAACATCAACAAACTAAAGTGCTATTCCTATGTTTTCTATTTTCTGTTATACGTGACCATATATACTCTATGACATGAGACTACCACACCAAAAAAAATGGGACAAGGGAAATTTGCTAAATGTTCATGTTCTGTAAACAAAGACACCATACTTCTCTGATCAAAAGAAGAAGAACATGTCTTAGCTATTTAAGTAGAATCCACGGAGATGCAAGAAGGATTTCAAACACCAAGTACTCACAAATGAGAACCAGCAAGCTATTTCTTGACAAGCCTTCTATGAGCACTTCTCTGAGAGGCTGGGGCCTGCCTGTGACAGCCCCTTCCTCATACCTGGCTCGATTTTCCCTGTCTGGAACTGTCTTGAACAGTTGATCAGCAGAGAGCTTCCTGTCAGATTCAAAGAAAATACCAGGGGCTTCTTGTCTGAGTGACAGCCTTCTGAGAGGAAAGAACAGACTCTGTGTGTGTCTGTTCATTTTCTGTCTTTCTCTCTATCATAATACCTCAGTTCATCTGCCTGTTAAGTAAGCTTCTGGAAAACTCCACTTGGGTGTGCACCTGGAAAGTGTGTCCACAGCTTGAGTAATGAGAACTAATGCTGTTTTGCACTTGGAAGGGTAGCTGCATGTAATAGTAAGTAGAGCTAAGAATGTGGACGTAGGGTGGTTGGTTTCAAATCCTAATTGCAGTCGTTAGCAGCCTTGTGCAGTTGAGCAAGCTGGCCAGCCGCTAGGTACCCAGTCATGTGTATCATGATCTCAGTGCAGGAGTGGTGCCTGAAACCAGGCAACATCTGTGAGGTGCTTTCTGTGTGTCAGATGCAAGAACATGGGTCACATGCAAAATGGCACGGCCACATGTGTTATTTTCTGTAGAATGATTTGTAAGTATATGCACAGAGGTGACATTTTAAGAAGGGAATGGGGTAGGAAACCTGAAAATTAAACTTGTTCAATATCAAAGTATGAAAAAGGAAGAAGCTCAGGACTGAAATACCAATCTCTTGAAAACTGTTTACTCTTTGCTCCATGATTCTGATTGTCAGGTAGGCCTTGTGGTCCTTTCTTGTTTGTTTCCCACGTCACAACACATAGCCAAATCCAAGAAGGCTTTGCCCTGAGCACCTGCTCTAGTCCCCAGCATTCAGATCCCAGCCCACTTTTAGAACCTTCCCTCCTCCCCCACCTTCCTTCCTTTTTTCCCTGTTGGTTTCTGTCCACTCAACACACCATGTTTTGCTCCCTATTTCTGTAAGGTTGCAAAAGGGATTCTCCTGCCTTCAGTGCCTCTGCTGGACTGCCTTGTTCACTGACGAAGTCTTGCTCCTGCTTCTGTCCCCACCTCAATAGTTCTGTCTCACATTCTGAACAAGGTCAGTGAATTGGTCCTCTGAGCCCCTCCAGCCTTTATATCAGAACCTGCTACAGCTTCCAGCTTATCTGATATGATTTTTTCTAGTCCTCCTAAATCACCTGACTCTGCACTCTTTCATACAAGAGATTTCTCCTTATTTTCTCTAGTGCTCAGCACACTGTACCTGATGCAGAATAGGTGCTTGAGGAACCATCAAATAGACAGTATAGACTCAAGTTGCTTACCCACAAACAGAGTCACATATCAATAACCTCAGTACAATGGCTAGAGAGTGAGAATAGACTGGCAAAATAAAGTACTATAGAAACACTAAAGAAAGATAAATAAGTGTCACTCCATTCACACACAATGATATACCAAGATTTTTCATTATTGAAACAGTTATAACAGTACAAAGAACCAAGAAGAGTATGAGGCATTTTTTGCTTCCCTAGAAGTACTCAATGAAGAGGTGAAATTAAAAGGCTTAAGGAAATCTAGAGATGGAGAAATACACATATGAATCTAAGTCAGCACACTGAAGATAACTTTCATGAGGTAAGACTAGCTTTTGATGTCTAAAAAGACAGTGTTTGTCCTGAAAACAGATGGTTTTCTAGAAGCTGTAGTAAGAAGAGAAAAAGGGAGGCTGCTGTGTTAAGGAAGGAGTGGCTGGAACAAAGCCCAGCCTGCACATCAGGAAGTTGTGGGGAATAATGAGAGATCAGCGGGTCGAGCCTGATTATAATGAGGCTTTTAAAGTTCTAACCCGCAACTAAAGTTTGAGAATTTTTGTGGTAACTGAAGCAAATGATTGATTGATGAAGGGGGAAAAATCGTTGTGTTGATTAAATGTTGACCATTATAATTTTCAGTGCAACAGCTGCTACTGAAATTGCAGTAATTCAAAATGAAAAATAGACACTGTTGTTCTAAAATAGCTTGGACTATTTGGAAGCCTGTAGCACGAGTTTATACTGTGTCGTTCTGCCGGGAACATGAAGGGGTGCATGTTCCTTTTCTTCATTTTAGCAAAATGATTTGTTCTCTGGGTGGAAAACTCAAACTGAGCAACAATTTCACAGCTAGAGTTGGAGTGTGGGTGTATAAAAAGTTATAGAAGCATTTTCCGAAGATAGGAAACCTTAGAACTACCAATCACCCAACTACCTAATCATGATTTTTAAACAGATTATTTAAAACACATTCAATGCTCAAATTACTTACCTATTAAGTATCTATTGTCAACCCATTTGTATTGTATTACTTGACTAAAATTATCTTCCTGAAGTTAAGCTCTGAAGTGTCATAGTCTTTTTTCCTTCAAGATAAATATTTATTAAACTGCATTATGCAACCTACAAGATAAGAATATCCATTAATACAACTTACAGTTAAATTTATGGTTCCTTGTTTACTATTGTGGATGAATAACATATCTTAAAATCATCATTTTAGCTTCTTCTAAATCAGGAATCCTTGTAGTATTAAATAAATCGAGTTATGATTCAACACTGATATTCATTGTTTGTGGCTAGCATATTATGCCTTTGTCTCTGCAATATATTTTAGATGGCTTGTCATGTCAAGACATTTGAACATCATCCTATAGTAGAGAATTGAAAATGGTTAACCAGGAAAATTTCCAAGATATGTTCCAGGAAGATAATGCTGGTAGCAATAACAGAAAAAGTGACAGGGTGAAGGAAGTGACCTGAAAACAAAGGGAGGCACCATAAGGTAAGTTGTCAGGAGAAACAGATTATGTGATAAGAAGACAAGTTATGAGGAAGCATGTTACGTATTCAGTGGAACTTACAATTGATCAAGGAGAATTCATGGCTACACATAAAGTGACCTACCAGTGGCATTGTCTGAGGCATGCATGGTTAGCACAAAAATGGGGCTTTGGGTACCGTAAGGAGAGGACGGCAGGGGCTTTGCTCAGGAGCAGGTTGCTATAGCAACAGTTTCCTACCAAGTGCAAGTACATTGTCTTTGCTAGTGACCAACAAAGGTTTTCAGAAAGCCAAAAACATATTAGCATTCTAGCCCAATTAGCTTTTTAAAATGGAAATGTGATCACCAAATACATATTATAAAGACAATTAACACTTGAACAAAAGCAGGCCTTCATCTATTCAAATGTGTAGAGTCCTGATAAAACGTGTTTTGTCTAAAAAATTTATTAATTCTATCGTTCATACTCTTATTTTCAGGACAAAATAGTAACCATTTCATACTTCTTTTAAACTTGTCTGTTGCTTAGAACATACACAGCACATACCAATGCCTTGTTAGGCATTTTTAATCATGCTCATCACCACATAAGTAAGTAGCCTAGGTAACGGTTCAGAGCACAAACCCTAGCAACAGACCACCTTACTGCGAGTCCTTTTAGTACAGTACTCTCAGCTGGGCAAGTCATTTATCCCTTTGGGTTTCAATTTCCTCATCTACAAAATGGGAAACAATAATTTGTTGAGGACAAATCTATATAATTGTTTCAAAAATTATTTCCTAATTAAATTGTGATTTGGATTTGTCCAAGACCTAGTATTTTTCCACAGGGTGGCTATGATACATGGGAACACAATTTTGTGTGTCTTGGGTCACATTTCAGACCTCAACTGTCCTCAGGGCAAGTCCATACAGCTGAAGACATCCTGGTTCCTTGAGTACCAAGTATTAATAAAAATTGAGTTTCACCTTGGTGAAAGGACAAACTCCTTCATAACCTGTCATCTCTCCACACTGTCCTCATCAACACAAAGATCCTCATTAGCGTACGGTTATTGCCACCCTCTGAGTCCTCTGATAATACTTCCAATTACTGTATACACTCAGTGGCCTCTGCCCATTCTGAAAAATTGACTTTCCAGCGCCCTGTCAGGCATTACGTTGCAATACTTAACACACCTATTTTTGTACTATAACTTTGTCATTTTGGGTTTGTCATACTTCAGTGCACTAATTTTTAAATTTCATAAAGATTATTTATAGCATTTTGTATCCATATTTTTATTGTATTCTTAGGTGATAGGGAGAATCCTTTATGCCCATTAGGCAGAGAAAGTACTTATTAAAACATGTTTAAATTAGCATATTATTTAAAAATTTAAATTTTTCACATATAAAAAAAGGTCTCCAACTAGGGTTTAAGAATATGAGGTGCACAGAATCCATCATGGCCCTTTACAGTGTCACCAAATTTAGACTTGATACAAATGACTTCATCTCTTATTTTCCAGTTCAGCATTTTGTCCAGTGTTATTTATAGCTATCCTCCTCAATGGTGCAGCCAGCGATCACCACACCAAAGCTGAAAGAAAAACAGAAAGCCTTTCTCCAAGAGCAAGGCAGGGAGATGACTGCTGCTGTGGGCCGCTTCCCCAGGTCCAAGGATAAAAGAGACATGATCTTAGATGTCAAGGAAAAGGTGAAATGAGCTTTCTTCTTGTTGGTGTTCCTCAGGAGTTAAATCTGATACTCAGAATGACAAGCCCAGAAGACACGGGATGTCATCTTACATTGACTAATTACAAGTTCAAGTCACTCATCGTGCCCACTCAGAGAGTTTTAGGATGCCCAGCCAAGATACATCTGCCTGCAAGCTCATCAGTGTGCATTCTGTGTCTGTGAATTGCTTTCTGCCCCACACAGCAGTAACACATCCTCAGAGGTGGTTAGTCCTTTAAACTCCTTTAGGCCAATGCATTAGTCAGTGTATTCATTGGTATTTCACTGGACATTCTGAAAAACCAGAGTATCTCCTTGTTCCTCAAATACAACCTGTACTTTAGTCAAGTATTTGTACGAGCTAATTGTCTTACTCTTCTCTCATTGCTAAGACAAATACCCAACACTCAGATTGAAGGAAAGAAAGGGTTATCTAGCTCGGCTGGCTCCAAGGCAGAATGGCATGTGGCAGAGATTATCAGTTCATGGTGGTAGAGCAACAATTCAACAAACAGCAATAGCTACAGAAAGTCTGTCTCTGTCTCTTATACTACATGCAGGTTCTCTGCCCCAGGCTGGGGAAGTACTCACACCCATAATCCCAGCAGTACTAAGACCCATAATCCCCAGCCTTGGATCACACATAATCCCAGTGGATCATGAGTTAATCACAAACTCTAAGAGTCCCCAACCCATGACTACATGAGGCTTTGGGGGAACAACTAGACACAACCCATAACGCTAATGAATACAGCTTTCAAAAAAACTGATATAAAAACATTCATAACATAATCATGATTAGGTATCATTTTAGGCTATGTGATAGAATCAAGTTAGTGCTATTGAAACTTCCCTTAAAATGACTGCTTCAAGATACAGTTTTTATAAACTTGGAGTAGGTCTAGTGTTACCCAGGCCTTAAATAGGGTACAATGAAAATGTCTCTAAACAGAGATGGAAATGAAAGAAAAACCATTATTGGAAAATTCAGCATAAAGGACAGGAATCGGGTAGCTTCAACTACAACTTAGCATACTTTTTCTTAAAGGAAAATACACTACACGGGGATTTGTTGGGAGGTGAGATATTTTTGACA
>PVKA01043891.1:0-16508 GCA_004027165.1 Ctenomys sociabilis
GGCCACGCTGTCTCTGGCCGGTCTCAGGAGCTGGGCGGGGGCGGGCGGGATGGAGCAGGACGGCGGAGTCGGCTGCGCTGTCTGTAGCCAGTCGCCTCCAGTCTTAATTATTCTTCTTCCTCACTTCTTCCATGTGTGCCCATGTGCTCCCACCCAGTATTAAGAACTTTCTTTTATGTGCACTTTTGTAGGAGACACTTCCTGGTCCTCGGCTCAGTCCCAGAAACGAATATTTGTAATCCCAAAGCTATGTTATTGGAATCACATCAAGTTGATTCCAATCTACCACTTTCCATGCAGTCCACGGCGAAAATGAGGACACTAAATTATATTTTTAATTATAGGGGAGTCAAGGGGCTCTAGGTCCAGCCACGAAGATGGCTTCCCGGAACCAAGAGCCACTTTGCCTTTTCTGACTCAATAGTTTTTAGTTGTTGTTGTATGTTTCCATTTGTATTTCTGCTTTTCACTTCTTATACTAGGGAGACTATACGATATTTACACACATGTGTCTGGTTTATTTCACTTATAAGTATATGTTTAAGTGGCATCCACTTCAATATAAATGCTTCAAGCTTATCATTCTTAATAGCTGAGTAATACTCCATTATATAGAGATACCACATCTTTTTCAATCATTCCTCATGTGATGGATATCTTGGTTGTTTCCAAGATTTTGCTATCACAAATTATGCTGCTATAAATATAGGTACACATATATCACTATGATACAATATTTTCAGTTCCTCTAGGAAAATTCCCAGTAGAGGGATAGCCAGCTTGAGTGGGATTTCTAGAATATATAAAGAACTAAAATATAATAGGGCCCTCAAATTTAAAGACCCAATTCAGAAATGGGCATCTGAGATGAATACACACTTCTCAGAGGACGAAATTAAAGAAGTGAATAAATATATGAAAAAATGCTCCACATTGCTAGTCATCTGTGAAATGCAAATAAAAACAACACTGAGATACCATCTCCAGAAAGAATGGCTGTCATAAGGAAATCAACCAACAACAAATGTTGGAGAGGTTGTGGAGAAAAGAGAACACTTCTCGACTGCTGGTGGGAATGTAGACTGGTACAACCATTGTGGAGGTCAGTGTGGAGACTCCTCTATAAAGATTTAATGGTTTGTTTGCTTTTTGAGGTACCAAGGATCAAACTTGGAATCTTTTGCTTGACAGGCAGTCTCATATGCGAGTGAGTTATCTCCCCTGTCTCAGGCAAGATTTATCTTTCAAAACAGCTACTAACTAAAGTCTCTGGAAAGGCTTTCCTCACTGCTCTCAGCATTTGAATCATCCAATTTCCTTGAACTCTACCTGTTCCTACATCTCGTTTTGGAACTAGACCCACTGCTATATCACTTTTTCATTCTGGCATTTTACAAGAAACTGATAAAATGCTTTTTTTGTTGAAAATTTGTGAACATAAGAAAATAGATTCCTCTTCAGATTTCAATTGATGAAATAATTTTTGTATTTTACTATATCACTGTTCTATTTTACTATCATTCAACTCCCTTTTCTTCATGTTATTTATAAAATTATCAAAAGATAATTTATAAAATTGTTTACAAATTTTGGATTATTATAGTTCTCTTTGTGGTATTCATTTAAAATATTAGCTGAATATACATCTAACACAAAAGGTGAAGCAATTATTTTAGGGAATATATTTCTTCTTGAATAATCTGACACCAAGTAATTACTTATGATTTGCAGACATTAAAATTCAGCATATACATGTTTTAAAAATTATAAAATTAACATGTGAAAAATTTTACTATAAATTTTATTTTTTAACATTGATAGGGCTTTCATCATTTAATTTGTAGCTTTTTTTTATAACTACATTCATAATTCTTATAGTATCCTGAGATGCAATTTCTCTTTCTGGGCTAGAAACAAACACTATTCAAAGAGCATGTTGGAGTTGTATTTGCTTCCCAAAGCCAAGTATAGTCTTTCCATGCAATTTTCCATCCTACTTCTTCATTAAAATTCCAGTTATGAGGATTGAAAATAAAAAGGCTAAAATTTGTATTTATTCTTCACATCTCAGGTCTCTTATTTAAGGTCAAGACATTTCAAAATAAATAAGTCCAAAGTATGCTTCCAACATCCACTAATATTTTAGAAACCTTCTTATGAAATTACAATATATTGTACCTTAAACAGTTTTTGTATCACAGATGGATTTTTTTGTGTTTAAGGCTTAAGTTTAGAGCTTTCATTGTAACTTTCCTAAATTCTTTAAAAATAGAACACACTTGACTTCCTTAGTGTTGTTCAAAGTAAAGAATGGGTAAAACCAAGTTACTATACAGAGAGACATTAGTGTTTAACATTTAAATGGTGAATGTTTCAAAAATATTTATTTTGCCAACTAAGACCACAAATATGAGTTATCAAGAATCACTCATGGACCTGTCTCTGCAGAGAAGAAAAACCATAGTCTTCATCAGAGCAGCAATCGTGCCCAAAGACACAGGGGCGTGAAATGCTCATGTGCTAAGCAAGCTCCAAGTATCTTGGGTACTTTTTCACAGGTTAAAAAAAAAGAGAATTGGAAGAAAAGTAAACTGTTGGAATGCAGTTTCTTTTTCTAGGCTTGTAACAGTGTTTGCTTATCCAGAAGATAGAGGCCATGTCATACCAGTGTAGAACAGAGAAAAAACTAGACAAGATCATTGGTTTTTAAATACATTTTGAAAGTTAAGTTTAACAAGTAGAAAAAAATCAACTCACTATTTTTCACTTATCTATCTCTCGATAGACAGACAGACAGATAGATACTATATGTGTTATATTCCATCCTTGTTATTGGCAGATTTTGTTTTGTGAAATAACCTATTCATTACCATTTATTTGTAAACTTGCATTAAGTTCCTGGGCGAATTTCACAGTGAATCACAGATTTAAGGTGATTACAAAGGCAAGTACTCCTGCACACGCTTCTGCTGATGTAGACCAAGAGGATATACTGGCTCTTGTGTCAAGTCTCAGCATTAGACAGGTCCAAATGTCAGTCTACTGAATGCCAGGATTTTGGCAATTTTGTGAGGTATTTATTGTCCTTGGTTTTCTTGCTAAAAGTGTCCCCCAAGTCCTGTGCTCATGATAACTCAGCCTTTGCTGAGTATACTCACATGGTTCTTATGTCTCTTACAAAGAAAATATGTTAGGTAAGCTTCCTTTAGAGATGAGTTCTACTTTGTTTGGTCATTAGTTCAATACTAATGAATTAGTACTGTGGTAAGAGAAAATTATTATTATTTTTTTTGTGCTTCCCAGGGAAGCGCTTGTTCCCCTGAGCCATCTCCCTGCCCAGAAATTCTTGATATGAATGTCAGCCACTCTGTTCCAAGTGACATCATAGTACATGATCAGCCTTATGATGAGGCTGGGCAACATCTATATTTTGGGGTTCTAGAAAAAAATTACAGCATGTCTTGTTGATACAAGATAGAAAGCCATTCACAGTTAGAGATTTACTATAAATAAATATTATACCTAAAAAGTTAAAGAAAGATACTTTTCACAAACTGATATATAACAAATTGTATATTGGTAAGCTGACAAAAATTTGAGCAGACATTCAAGGAAAACTCTCTGCACTGCAATAAGCAATGATGGCTAAATATGTATTACTACAGTGTCCGTGGTTATCTTTATAAGGCATGGGCTAAATGAATTAAAAAGTGGTTCATGATGGAAAACATCTTAGAGCTGTCAGTGATCACAAACAGTCCACTGTGGTATGTTTGCTTAGGTGTGTACCACTGCTGAACTTCTTTAACCTTTTGAAAGTTCAATGTCCCTTTAAAAGAAGCACTGTTAACTATTTTGGTTGACATTTAAAAGCTTAAAAGTGTTTTCGTGTATGTTACATTCAAGAAACCCCATCACACACATCTTTGTAACATCAATTAACTTATGACACATGGACCCACCCAGACCTAGTGAGTCTGAGTTCACAGTAACTTCAATACCATATTGTTAAACTGTGTCACTAAGTTCAGAATGTTCCTTTAACTTCTTCCTAAAACATCAAATACCCACAATATTACAATGACAAAGTAAAACTTGCTGTTTTTTCTATGTGGATATAATGTGATGGACAAATGTCAAAAATAATTATAATTGTAGAATATTATCACAAGACATTGAATTATTTTTTTAAATGTATTTGGTTGTTACATGGTCTCACCATGCAGCACAGACTCATGGTGATTTTCCTGTTTTCAGCCTGCCTAGAGCTGAGATTACAGGGGTGCGGTACCATCCCTGGACATTGGCCAGCTCAGTGCACCCTGGGAGTGGGACTGAAATGGAATGCTGGACTGGGGATCAAACTGGAATCCCTGAGCTTGCCTAAGGTTGCCTAAACAGATGCTTTAGCCCGCTGAGCTAACTCACCAACCCCTCAGTTCTTTAGTGAGTTTCATAGCTAGGCAACCTTTTGTTTTCTAAGTACTATGATTTTTAATCTGTTGCAAGATAGTCAGGTAGTTTAAACTCAATTTATATTAATTAATACTACTATATCATTAACTTATTTATAATAATTCAACTTTCACATTTTTATATGCTGCAAATATTTAGTTTAAACATTTTAATTAAATCATTTTCAAAAAGAAGGAATTCTTTTTATCTGAGCCCACATTGCTGTTCTGAATAATTTCAGAAAAAAATTAAAACACAGTCTTTCCTAATGTTTGTGATAGCAATGACATGGTTAAAGGAATATTTCAAGGAAAGAAGAACATTTGTAGGCTTGTCTTATTTAGCAAAAGGATCTTTTTCATTAATATCATGACATTGCAATGAAACTGGGAATACTGAGCTCTGCTAGTAATATCACAATGGCATGTTTTGGTAGACAGGTGAGAAGTGAAAGCAAGGGAGGGCAGGAAAACAATGGGACAATGTTGCAACGACTCCAATCTGCAAAGCTTGTCTCTTCTCGCAACTCACATTTCAAGAAAGCTTTCATTGAAAAAGCATGTATTTGACAAGGTCAGTCAAATCCCCTCAGGATGTACCCTGAAATCCTGTATAGCAATTTGTAGATCCTTTGTCAGTGTCAGACATGTGAATGAGTCACGGCCATTGCTTGACCAATTTGCTCTCTATGAAAATCTGAATGTTTTCTCTCCATGTGACTCTATGGACTACTGACTGCATTGGATTATTTTGCTGAATTCACGCACCTACACTATGTAAATAGCAGTGGAATACCCTGCTCTGACAAAACTAAACAAAAAAGGGGAATACAAATGAAGTACCATTTTGTATCAGTATGTACAAAATAGGGTAGATATACAGCTATTTTCTCTTAATTCCATGAGAAGAAATATTTGTACAGCATATCATATCTGCATCTTGTAGTATGAATAACCACTATGAAGAATAGGGATAGTGCAATGTATTAATGATTGAAACTGTCCTATTAATCCATTTTGAAACTGTCTCATTGCTATTTGTTTCTTAATAAAATTAATAAAAAATGTATGTATGCAGATATAGAAATTGAAACCCTGCTTTTAATCTTATACTTAAATTTTTATAACAAGGTTTAAGGGTTAGGTTAAAGTGGATGCAGAGCCCTGTAAAAATATACTTAAGGTAACAGAACATTTACTGTACTGTGAGGTTGGTGTTAGGCAGAAGTTGCTCAGGGACTTTCTGTAGTGGTGAGAAAGAAGGCTGACAGTGGGTGAGTGGTGCCACACAGTCTGGGAGTGTGTCTATCTGATGCAGTGTCTGCCATTTGCATCTAGGAGTCCACCACTTGGAAGGTGGGAAAACTCATTTTGCACGGAGTTTACCATGTTTTTACTGAGAAGGAATACTACTATGAGTAAATCAGATATTCCATAAGCATTTGGGGACAAGAGAGCACAGAGCTGTCACCATGCTGAGGCCTGGTGACTTTTAACAATTTCATTGACCCTGAATTCGAAAAAATGAAAATGTTATCAAATAAATTAAAAGCAAATTATTGTAAGAAAGTAAAACCATGATAATATATGGATTTTTGTATTTGCTTTTTTTTTTTCTTTTGGTGGTACCAAGGATTGAACTCAGGACCCTGTGCTTGCCAGGCAGGAGCTTATTCTAATGAGTTATCCCCTGGCCCCCTGTATTTGCTAATTATTGTATTAAGCATAGCTATCAAACTAATTTTGTACACATATCCATCTGTACATTCCCACATGCACGCACGCACGCACACCCACACAGGTACATGTATCTTACTAAATTACCTCGGCAGCATTTTGTTGCCAAGGCAAACACGATCTTGGGTATGATAGAAAGTTAGTAATATAAAATGTGCAGTATCAGAAAGTAACGTAAGTTTTGCATGTTCAAATAAAAATGTTACTTTTTTCTTTAAATCAAATAAATCTATTCCTAAGGCAATAGACTATGGTGCCATAAATTTGAACCCCCCAAAGACTTCCATATTTGAAGCCTACATGTACACACTGAATGATGCAGGAAGTGTTACTTCAAAATTCAATAAAGCACCCATGAGAATGATACTTCATTGAAAGTTGGTTCCAAGTACAGAGCATAATATAGACAATAATTGTGTAAATAAATTGAAGGACACAAAACATCACAGAGATATAATCAGTGACCTTTAATCCAAATAGCTTCCATATAATCGCTGTGTGTTACCACCTTAGTGAATGAAGTTCAGTTTGTTGTGGATTTCAGAGTTTACAAAGGAAAACAAAATTGCTCAATTAGACTCTCGAGAAAGGTTTCACTTATCATTGTGAATTATTATGGTCATTGACTCCTCTTAGGAAGGAAAATAGAAAAAGAAACATGAGATGGTGCTCTGTGGGCAGGTCAGGGTAAAGCAGTCAGATGGGCTCATGCTGTCATATATAGTCAGAAGAGAAGGAAAAGGGGAAAAGGAGCTTTGATGGTCGATCACTTAAATATCTGCCACTATCAGTTTGGAAGGGCTTTTAAACACGTCCAAAATGTCTACCAAATTTTCAGTGGGAATGACAGTAGATTTTTAAGTATGGTTAAAAATGCAGCAGCCTTTCTAGAATAAAACCCTGATAGACTATGATGAATTACTTTACTAGAGCGGCTCACATGACAAATGTACTCGATCAGGACTTCTTCCTGGGAATAGCTGAGCTTATCCAGAGGCAACAGTTGAAAGGAAATGAGAGCTAAATACTAATCTTCAGGGTAACACTTCAGCATTTCTATAAAGTAGCCCGGAAAATGTTATCAATTACTGTTTGTGTCAACAGAAAGTATTTTTCCTAGTCCCTTGTGATACAATTTTTGAAAATTTAAGCGACTTTATAAAAAGAGATCATACATTCCAGAGGAAATTTTTATAGTTTTCAGTACTGTCAGCAATCTCATTTTAAGAAGATCTTTAGGTATTTTCACAGTACAAGTTTTGGATAATAATATTAGCCAGACATAATTAACTATATGTCTTGTGTTAATTTTTACTTACCCAAATGTTTTTCTGTAAAAAGGAGAATGGAAGAAATAGTGGAAGTGAAAATGAAGAATCTTGTGAGTAATATTTAAATCACAGAATAAATATTTAAAAAATAATTAAAGAAAAGCATTTTATTGTAGCCTTGAATTAATTAATTAATTAATTTAGGTACTCAGAAATTGAACTCAGAACCTTGAGCTTATGTCACTGAGCTATGTCCCTGACCTGTTGCCTTCATTTTTATGACACTTTGTAGACACAAAATGTGAACACATTCCTTGGATTTCACAATATTAAATAAACCAATGAGGGCTGGCCAAGTAGCTCAGCAGATTAAGATGCCTGCAAGGAGGTGCAGGAGCCAGGTGTTTGATTCCCGGGACTGTTGTGCCAGCCTTGCCCCCGGGGTGGGCTGAGAAGGCAATTGAGGCTGTGTGTGCTGGTGCACACACATAATCCCAGCTCTTGGTAGGCTGTAAAAAGGCGGATCACTATGAGTCTGATCTAGTACTGAGACCCTGAACACCCTGAAGACTCTTCCCTTAAATATACAAAACAAAAAACCCATGATACAATGGTAAGTTTTTGATCATTGCTACAAATTAATAGTAGAAGAAATTAGTTCAATTGTATAGTAGAATAGTAGAAATTATTAGCATTATTTGTAGAAGGCTAGATTTCACTATGCTCCTTGTCTAACATCTATTAATACATTTATTTTTAATGATTTTTTCATTTTATGTGACTGTAACATTAGCTAGATAATATTACTATTTTTTGTTTTTTCTTTAAAAACTGCTTTATTTTTATTATTTACACAATGTATATATAGCTTGACATGTAACTACATATTTCCAGGATCAACTTGCGTATTTCATCATAGCTCCTACTTGGATAATTGGAGTTGAGTCAAATGTTAAATAATTAAACAGATCTTTAATAATCTGCTAGTTTTTCTTCTAAAAAAATGTGTGCCATGTCCAGATGGTACACAGTGTAGGGTGATGTAACTATGAAACTCACTACCACCTGGTTGACACACCTACCCACTAAAGTTTAACTTTGGAAATAATGTGTATATAAACAGCACAACTAATCACCATATTCTGGAGTACACAACAACATACTCTTTCCAGTATTTCACAGCTTAGGCTAAAGGATAGTACATTCTGGAAGAATATGCTATATGGGACATGAGCTCCACGGTAATTTCTTTCTTTCTTTCTTTCTTTCTTTCTTTCTTTCTTTCTTTCTTTCTTTCTTTCTTTCTTTCTTTCAGATGTGGGTCTGATTTATTTCACTTACAATTGAATAGAAATATCATGAGTTGTAGGATAATCACTGTTTCATTAAACATATGCTTTTATTAAATATATATATCCACATACACATATGCAAAAATGGGATCCAAAGGTCACATCCCACAATGCCTTTCTTTACTTTGAGCTGTAATCTGTGACAGAAGTTGGCTTGTGGCTCAGTGTGGAATCAGTGGCCCACATGACCACGGGAAGAAAATAGAACCAAGACAGGACACCCCAGGAAGTGTTCTCTCAGTAGGCCATCAGAATCAGCTGAGGAGTTTTGAAAGCTTCATTCTAGCCTCTATCCTCTAATCCGAGCAATTATACAGCAAGCCTTCAGGGAGTGTGAAGTAGTAGTAATGTCTTTTTTTTGAGGTGTTTTTAGGTGCTTATAGAGTAGTAACTATGATGATTTGATTTGTTAGGTCTGCCTTTTCTTCATGTCAGTGATGTTGACAGTTGGCATGATGGGCTTTGAGAATATTCACAGATCTATAACCACAAATTAATCCATTAAAGGAACACATAACATAGTCTAAAAATTGACTGAATTTGTCTTTCTGCTTTTAATTTCATGTTTGTTGCACAAAGGTTTATATTCATCTTGATACATTTAAAAGACACAGCTTGGTTCTTTTGTTGGGAATCCTTTTCCCTTCCAATCTACCTTCCTCCCTGTCTCCATATTGTCTTCGCCCATTTTCACTATTATGTTTGTTATTATTATTCTTTAGCACCTGCTCCAGACATACAATGTTCATGGTCACTGTGGGAGTTGGGCACCTCTTAATTCTGCTTGCCTCCCTCCTCTCTCCCTCTTTGTTTGGTCCCCTGGAACCCTTCCCATTTGCAAGAAATCTATTTCCTTTCTGTCCAACCTTTGTCTGTTCTCTTTTTGTCTGTGCTTTGGCTCACTCAGATGAGAAGTAATATGGAATACATAAGTTAGTGTGTATGGTTTATGTCATGCAACATTTGAAAATCTTCCTATAATTTTCCTACACATGTCTCAAAGGTATCTTTTTTTATATGCTTAAAATTACATCACAAACTTACCAAATTTTTATGTGTGTGCCAGTCAGTGAGAAAAAATACCTACAATAAGTAGAAAATGTAAGTACTAGAAATGTTAACTATCTAGTGGTTGATTTTTTCATACTCTAACAAGTCATATGTTGATCAAACTGCACTTAACTATTGAACTTTAATACATTTCTTTTGCTTTTGGAACTTTTTGAGTATTTTACATCTGTAATTTCATCTTTGCTCTTCAGAAGTTCACCATTTCTTTTATGTCATGTCCATAATGATGATATTCCTTTCTGTATTATACTAAAATGTGTGCAATTTTTTTTTTTGCTAGAGGTGACTTAAAGTTAAAACTTTTGTTCCAATAGCTGTGGACTTCTAGTATTAGTGCAGAGATGTGCAACACAGGAAGCTCATCCTGAATCTGTGTGTCATTGCTATTTGATAACTGTTATCTGAGATGTCTGGTATCTAAAGTTCTGGAAGAAAAGCAGAGCTCAGTGAGTGAAGGAGTGGGCTCTGCGCCAGTGTCTCTCTCTCTCTCTCTCTTTCTCTCGCTCACTGACTGCTATTTGTTTGGTTCTGCTTAATTTAGCTGCTCTCTAGGTTGTAACTCTCAAAGTCAGGAGAAAGTCAAATTCAGAGAACATCTAAATGATATAAACAAGTTTGACCAGCCTCACTGATGTGAGCAAATTTGACATCCATTTAGAATGTGCTGGTAGGACTGTGTTATGCAACAGTAGCTCCTCAGCTGTAGTCCTGGTGGTTTTCAATAACAGCTCAAAATTCAGCTGTACTTGTTAAAATATGAAATATGCATTGCCCAAATTTGAAGATAAATATTTTCAAAGCTTTTATTTTAATTGGAAAAAACATTGTGTTGATGCCTAATCTGCAGTCCCTTGGAATTATTTTTACTTATGTTAACTGTATTTGTGTTAGCATGTACTTCATGAAAAGAATTTTTGTTAGCATATACTTCATGAAGTACTGATGTAGTTGCTTCATTATATTTGTTTTATTATGTTTGTTATATCATGCTATTATTCAGATACTTATTAAAACAAAACTTTACTGTAGATTCAACTAAAATAAATGTTCTCATGAAACAGACCAAGTTTCAATATAATACATTTAGACTCTTTCAGTTGAAGGACATTGTCATATAACAATTTATCCGCAGCAAAATTTGTATAAATAAAACTCATTAATCATCTTAGTAAGATAAATATATGACTTTAACTAAGAGGACTGTTTTCTAATCATATATATGAATTTTTCTATATGCAAATCAGATATAGTTGTAAACTTATTTATGCCTGTGAAAAATACCTGTGTTAACTTATTTTTCAACAAAGCAAGATGAGTAGTCTATCTTATGTAGCATTCTTTCTATTCAAGCATGATTTTACGTTGCATTTGTTAACTCCTAAATCTACCTCTGCTGTGAGAGAATAGTCACTGATAATAGGATCTTAATCAACATATTATTCTTTGTACATCTAAACCCTCCCATGACGCTTAAATAAGTGTCTAAAGTAAATAGGAATTTAGTCTTGTTCTTAGCATTATTATGGCTATAGATTTGTACATATCAAAGGCATCTTGTTACTTAAAAGTATGTATTAAAGAAAGTTAAGTATATCCATATTTCAGGGTTACTTAACCATTTTAAATTTAAGAAAACACCCAGGAATCCAGTTATTAAATAAAATCTTGTAGCTTGTTTCCTGCTGAGTTGTAAGAATTGCAGATACCCATTGAATTTGCTCTAGATATCTATTTTTGCTTATTACACAGAATGTTAATTCTCAGTAATAAAAGTATTCTCATATTTCCAAATATATATCATCAGCAAAGATATTTCTAGATTATGTAATCGAATTTTCATTTCTATATGGATCAGTAATAAAATACAAACAGTTGACTTATTATACCATTTAAGAAGCAAGTTCCTATGAGCTTATATTGATCCTTATGTTATAACTTTTTGCCATTAATTAAATATTATTTCACTCTATATTCACTAAATTACCAGTATCAGTAATCAGCAAAATGGCGCTGACTATAGAAAGAATTTGTTGATTCTTTACTTTTATGTGCCATATTTTAATGTTTATTCTAAGAAAAAGAAGTGTGTTTTATTGTGCATAAGGAACTTTGTCAGGAAACTTTGTATAAGTGAAGATATTTTGAAAAGAGAAACTAATTTCAACTCCTAGTTATTTGAAAGTGGGATTCAAGGAGTGAGGACAAATTTCAATTGGAGTGAAAAGGTAGAACTTTAGAATGGGAAACAAAATTAAATTAAAATGTGAAATGATTTAGGCTGAGAAACTGGGGTATCATCTAGACTAGAAGTCTAGTAGAAAGAGAGAAGTGCTTATTATGGTTTTTAACTTGTTAAGGGATGACTTCAATCCAGTAGTTGTGAACTGGAGAGATTTTCATCCCTGAGTGCAAAATAAGGAAAGACTTGCTAAGCAGAGTCTGGAAATAAAGAGCTTAATCTTATAAAGGGGTGTGTGTGTGTGTGTGTGTGTGTGTGTGTGTGTGTGTGTGTGTGTGTATGCGTGTGTGTTTTGAGGTATGTGTGTTTGCATTTAGCTGAAAGGGCAGGCTGCAGAAATATCCAAAACAAAGACAAATTGTTTTCATTTAAACTTAACATTAATAGGGTTAGCAAGATAGCTCAGCAGACCAAGCACTTGCTTAAGCAAGTATGGGGACTGGGGTTGAATCCCTGGCACCACAGGCCACATGGGCCCTAGCCCAGGGTGCACTGAGCAGGCCACCAACACTGGGTGTGGTGGTGCACGCCTATGATCTCAGCTCTGGGAGGCTGAAAACAGAAGAATCACTAGAGCCTGTAATCTCAGCACTAGAGGGGCTGAAAACAGGAGGTTCACTGGGAGTCTGAGCTGCATAGTGAGACCCTTACAAATTACATAAAAAAAATCTAACGTTAATCATATACACATAAATGATGTATGTATATCATATATACATACAAGATATATACATATATGATACTAAAGTATTGTAAATATATTGAAATTGATGGTTTCATAGTTTTTTCTGAAAGAGAGAAAAAATAATGGCCCATATCCAATATAAAGGGAAACAACTGGCTAAAATATCAAGGGGTATATGACCCTAACTAAATCAGTCTTCAAAACTTTATTGTTTCTTCTTAAAACTCAAGGGCTAGAATTCGAACACATTTCAACCCATATCTATCATAAATGTATACATGCGCCAAAGCACCTATAAATAAGAATGTGTTGGTGGAGGATATCTAATGACACACTGCCATGGGAAAATTGACACTGTATTCCACAAGAGCCAGGCAGAAGGACATGCATGAAATACGGCCTCTAGAGTACGACTTTCATCATCAGTTCAAACAATCCTGCAATTTATATTCTGAGACAGCATTGTGGTTTGGCGAGTCAAGCATTACAGTATTTTTCTTTCTTTAGTGACCACATTTCAAAACAAAAGAAAAAAAAATCAGTTATAGGTGCAGACATGACGGGTTTTAAAGATTCAAGTTGCATTAATTGTTCTTAACTTTTTAAACTATCTTTCCAATCATGTGTATAATATAAATTTAACTGTGGTTTTTGCTAAGAAAGACAATGACAGGCTGCAGCATATTAAAAGTGATGCTTTGGCAATGTCATATTTTACAGAGTGTCATATTTTCTAAAAGGGCATTGTGCAATGTGTGACAATAATAAATAGCAACATCTTAAATGAATCAAAATCTATCTACAAATAAGCTTACGGTTCAGACAACAGTCTTAAAGCAGTTTAGACATTCAGATACTATTCACATTAAAATTCAATATGCATGTAATGGAGCACTCCAAAAATATTATTAGTTAAGATATTATGAAAGTATATGAAAATCTTCTTATACTACAATCTCTTCATGCCAATCTTCTTGTAATTATAGTAATAATTTAGAATATGCCTTCTCATGAGAATCTAGGACACTTTACAAATAATAAACCAAAAAGCAGTCTGGACTCACTGCCCAGATAATCTCTACTATGCATAATGGAGCAAAGAAGAAAATACTTATAAGCACATCTGACTCCAGGAAGGGGAGAAAAATGAAATAGTAATTGGTCAACACCATGGCAGCAAATAATTATAGACTGCTCATGGATCTGCTTTCTAAAGAGCCATGTGCATCTAAGAATCTTTCTGTTTCCTTCTTTAGAATTCTGCAGAAGTCTCTTCAAGATAAAGACAAAGGAAACTACTGACATTTATACCTTTTTTATATAAGAGAAATAAAACTTCAGGAGACTGAAAATTACCTAAATTGTGCAAATTTGCCTTGAAAATGTTAACTGAAAAATCACCATATTCCAATTAGAAAGTCTACCTCTCAAAAGAGACATTATGCAAAATGAATTACATTTTTATTGGTAAATAGCAGGCTAGAATTGTTATTCTATATGCCTAAAATTGCCAAAAAAATTGCTCCTTAATGCCCTATTGATGTGGTATCCAGCTTATTGAACCACAAAAATCTGTTTATTTTTTCCAGATTTAATTTTAATAAGTTTAATGAAATTTTGGTTTTTGAGCTTTATCAAGTAAACCTACAATAACCTACCAAACAAAGCAATGGCTGTGTAATCAATATCCAGTTCATCTGAATTCTAATAGAGAGTAGTTTGCTAGTTTTTGTGATCAGTTCAATTATGTTTTCAGTTTTTTGTCCATTCTATAAAGTCATATTTAGTGTCATCTATCAGTATGGTACTGTTGGCTGTTCTAACTTAAAATATCAATACAGTTTCTGATTGCAAAATACTCAAAGAAATAGGGCAGCTAAACTTATAGACTCTAGTTAGTGCACCTAAACCATACTACAAACCATCTAATATAAAGACAGGCTCTTAAGAAATATACAGTATTAAGCAGTGAAAAATTTTAGTGATTTATTTTTACTAGAGCTCTTAGAATACACTAAAATCTTTAGAGTACACTAAATATTCTTTCTCATTCTTAATAGAAGTAGGAATATACTGATTTTTATATATTACATATTTCAACTACTTAATTTCATAGTTCTGAAGATACAAATAAATGCCACTGCTTAAACCTACAGATACCCTCAGTTGGATGAATGATTGTCTACTAATAGGCCCTGACTTCAACCCCAAAACTGAAAAGCAAAGTAATGCAGACACACACACACACACACACACACACACACACACACACACACATGCACACATACAAAACTGCCACTTATAGGAAAGAATCAAGTAGGGTTTTGTATTTAGGCTCCTCTCTAACATTTTGAGGTGAATGTTCTCTAACTGGGAACAATTTCTAAATCATATTACCTAAAACAGTGTCAACAATTTAAACATTTTATTTTTATTTTAATTTCTCAATAATAAAATTCAACAAAGGCTGACCAAATACCTTAGCAAATTAAAACACACCTGCAAGCAAGCTCAGGAGCCAGGGGTTCGATCCCTGGGTCTGCCATGCCAGCCCGATCCTGGGGCTCGCTGAGATGGTAATTGAGACTGGGCATGGTGGTGCGCACCTATAATCTCAGCTTTTGGGAGGCTTTAAACAGGTGGATCACTATGAGTCCAATCTATTAGTGAGACATCTTGTAGACCCTTCCCTAAAATACAAAGAAGCACCAACTAGACTTTCCAGTATTATGTGAAACTATAATTGTGCTTTTAATTCTTAGATATAATTCTCAGATATAAATTAATAATTATAAATACATTAAACACTTTATTACTGCTGTACCTGATACTTAATAGACTTGCATTAAAAGACTTTTTCAGCCAAGTTTATGGATAGCAAGACTATTGTGTAGAGCAGAGAACAGTGTATTTGCAGTTGGTTGTTCTAAGATCTTCTGGGAAGGAATATAATCTCACCAAACATTTGTTGACATTTTTTATTTGATTCATTGCATGCTATTGGTAGAAAAGAATTGATAAAAATAGCTATCTTTAACTCAATAAAAATACATCTGCCACAAAGACATCTGGAAAAGCTCTTTGCCTATGTAGTTTGGGAAACAATGTGCTCTGTTTAATTTTGTCACAACTCTTAAGATCTCTGAGGTGTAGAGGAAAATAGAAGTTTGAAAGAGAACTGTGCTTATTATCTAGCCTATCTTATTTTGTCCACTGCAAACTTTGAAACAATATCCCTTTGAAACTAACAGCATGCTTTCTTTCTTTCTTTCTTTTAGGTAAGCACACTAATCATTCCTGTAGAATCAGACTACATAAAGGTAAAACAGAAAAAGGGGATTTACAAACTTTTACCATTGTTTAATATGTAAGTATATAAGAAGTTTTAGAAGGAATGGTTAAAAGAAAATCAATTTTTTTTACAAATTTCTTTTTGAAGGTAAAGACTCAAAAACTTGCACAAAATCACTGATGTTTAACCTTTTATTAATTGTATTACTTTATGAACATTATAAACTTATAATATTTGAATTTCTGCAAAATACAGTTACTAAACTATTTACTATTAGAACAATTTTACATCATTTCTACCAGAATAAGTTTTATATACAAGCATATTCTATTGTTGGAATGAAAATTAATGTTTTTGTAAAGTATGTTGGATTTAAAAACCAATTGCAATGTAACAAATTTTTCAAA
>PVKA01043892.1:0-16508 GCA_004027165.1 Ctenomys sociabilis
ATATATATATATATATATATATATATATATATATATAGACATCCATATTGTGAAATCTGTAACGTATGTATTGTTGTATGTTACCCTGTTTATGTCATTTGTTCTCTTTGTTTTTGCTTCTATTTTTCACTCTTCATGTTAAAATACAAATAAATAAATTTTTTTAAAAAGATGTTCTGCTCCTAGATTAGCTGGGTGGGTCTTCCCTCTAGCCTCTCTGCAGGGAGTTCTGCCACAGTGTTCCACACCAGGCCTGGAGGAAGTTCCACACATGCCTGGCCTGGGTGTTGCATAGAATGAGGATCAGGAAGGCCAAAAGGCTGTCCCACTCACACACTGGGCCTGCCCACTGGCTGGAGTGAGGATCTACAGAACCGTGGGCAGTCCCACTCAAGCACCTAGCCTGGATGCTTGCTGGAGTGAGGATCCAGAGGGCCCTGGATGGTCCCACTCACACATTGGGCCTGCCACTAAATCAAGAAGAAGAAGGAGTAGGAGGAGGAAGAGGAGGAGGAGGAAGAGGAGGAGGAGGAAAGGTAAGGAAATTAAAGACTTTATTTGTTTTCCTTCTCTCTTGGACTACTTTCTTCATTGTTGGATCTCCAACATTATCCTCATGTCTGATCTCTTAAAAATTGTTGTATCATATGTCTCATCCTTCTGTTCTTTAAGCCACTGCAGTTGACTCAGACAATTGGTGAGCAACATTTATTAGTCATCTTCTATGTTCTGTTTGATAAATATAGAACCAGACCAAGAAGAGATGAGCTCCTAGTCACATCTCATAAGAAATCACAGAATGAGGAGCCAAGGCTGAACCTGTGGCTTTCATTTCAGGTTCAGTTTTTATTTTTACTATATCTCCTTCTATACAAACCAAATCCCCCACTTCTGCCTGAAATTTCTGTTTTTTAACATAAAATGAACATTGTCTTATTTACTTTTTTTATTGCTCAGACAAAATGCTTGATATCCAAAGTTAAAGGAGGAGAGGTTTATTGTAGCTCATGGTTTATAGTGGTTTCAGCCCATAATCGAATGGCTCCAAGGCAGGGGTAGCACAGCAGAGGACATTGCAGGGGAAAAACAGTTCATGCCAGGCAGAAGGTGGCCAAGCAATGTAGCAAGCAGCAAATGGCCAGAGCAGCTCTCTAGGGCAGGTAACATAGACACCCCCCAGTGGGTACACTTAGTCCTACCCAGAACTATACCAGACCAATCAGGGGGCTCAATTAGTAATCATACAATCCCAGCATCACACACTCTAGATCCAACCACCTCTGAAAAGCTCCACTTATGACTGCATGAAGTTTTGGGGGACATCTAAACACAAGCCATAACAAACATTATCAGTCTTGTTCTATATAAATGCTTACCATGGCTTCCCATGTCTATAATCCCAGTTTCTTCTAATACCCTATCCTTATATCAGGATAAGAATAAAGCTGAAACCAGTTCCTTTCAAATGTCCTAACTTTGCCAAGCCATTTGCCTTTATTCTACTTACAGTAGTGATGAAAACTTTACTTCCTCATGTGAAAAAGTAAAACAGCTGAATAAACCAGGGGGCTGGAAGCATAGCTAAAGCATGGTCATTTTAGGAGACTGAAATAATATCATCAAGAGGATTTATTTCTGTCTCATTTACTTGTCATTTATCCGTTCAATGTGCATATATTGAGTCTGCTCTACAGTCTGGGCCTTGTTTTATGCCTCATGGTGGGCTTAAGTAGGGGAGCCCCAGTTGCTTCCCTCGCGGGGATCAAGAGCTGATGTCCAGTAAGAGAAGCCTATGAGTAATGCAAGCCAAGTGAAGATGGTCTAATGAACAAAGAACAATTAAAATATATGGAGGATGTTTAAATTTTAAAAATGTACGATGGTAAGATTCATTGCCATTCATTAATCCCCTCCAAAATACTCCTGTTCCCTTGGAACGTATTTACCACATCATTCTTGCTATCTTTCTGAAGCAGCTCTGGAAGTTCACTTTTGTGAATGTCTTTACTAGATGTGATCAAAAATATGGAGAATGCTGCTGCAGAGCGCTACCCATGGAAAGGGCGGCTCACAACAACATGACCCTGTGTTAGCATCTCTCCATCCACCTCACTCACCAGTTCTGGCACCATGTACTTTGGCATCTTTCCTGAAGTCAAAATGACCATGAAAGGTAAGTGTTTTGAAATGATTCTGAAAGTAGAGGCAGCCCCAACAGCACAGCTAAAATCACTTCTGAATGAAAACAATGGGATATGTGTATTTATAGGGAGGCATATTTTAAGGTACTATGTCTATGGAGTGCCCATCTTTGACAAGTCTAGATAAAAAAAAAGGGGTATACAAAGGAAGAATCATGATGTGTGTGTATAAACAGTACAGTTAGGATAAATATGCCATGCTTCTGCATAATTCTGTGAGAAGCAAGATTTGCACTAATAGTGGTTGGACAAGATATTATGTTGGCTTCTAGTACTGTGGACAACCGCTAGGAAAATAACAAGGTAGAAAGTATTAATTATTGAATCTGTGATATAATTCAGGTATAAAAAATAAGATAAGTAAACAGCTACACTCTCTTAATTTACTGATAAAGGACATCTGCTATAATAATGTCTGTAAGTATAATACTATGTATGCACCTTGTACGATACCAAAATATTACAAAAACAGTTTGCAATGTATTAATTTATCGAATCTGTCCTGTTAATTTGTCTTGAAACTGTCTCATTGTTATTTGTTCTTCAATAAAATAAATTTAAAAAATTAAGGTACTATGTCTTCTACTGTGTAGAAAAACATAAGCATTCACTGTATTATTTTTTATCAGACCACATAGACATGGGGCAGTGAGAGCTTATCCTTAACAGGCAGTAGGTCACTTTGGGGACTGTGACAAAATACAGAAATCCCTTTCTTATCTCCAAGCAATTGAAGCTCTTGATATAAATGTGTAACCTTGTGGCCTTCAGTATACAGTTGGTGCTGCAGTGATCTGATGCCCAGGATGTGGTGGAAGTTGTTGAAGGGTTTCTAAATCAGGTTCTACTTACACTGCCTTGGGGGCCATTAGCCAGAAGGCCATGCTAGCATCTGCATTTTCTGTCACCTGTCATTCCCTGCTCTATTTTTCTGTACCTGGAACCCAAAGTACTGCCAAAGGGTTATAGACTAAGCTCACCTATTTTGGGATTTTCCACACATATCCTTTATTGCTGTTCACTGTTCCTATGGCTTGGCTCAGTACCAGTCATAGATCCCAGGCTCTAGGGGAAACATTCTACCCGTATGAGCCTCCCAAAGTGAAGAGGAAAGGACAGAGGGTACTCCCAGGCCAGAAGGAACCAGACTGCTACAGGATAGGGCATACAAGTATGTGTCAGTAGCAACTTGGAAGGCTACTTCATTTACAGAGAAATTAGGGTTGCAAAGACCACAGAAGGTGGTCTTAGAAACTGCAGCCCCAGAAGCTCCAAGAAAGACCTCCTTTTCTGACCTCAGAGGGCAGTGTCCAGGACTGAGGGAACATGGAACTACGTCACTTTCTACAGAGCCCTTTTGGGGAAGCTCATGAGTAACATCTAAATGAAATAAGATCTAATCATCTCAGTCACTGTGAGGTTGTAATGGGCACTGCCAAGATAACTATGCATCTTGCACAGTGTCAGCTGCAAACCATGGACATTGGCATGAGATTATTTTGATCCCATTCACAAGCACATGGAAGTCCTTGGGAGCTGAGAGCGAGAGTCAGCATAAATGCTGCTGCAAGCGAACTGTCTGGGAAGGAGCACCTACTAGGGATGGAAACTGAAAACCCCAAGTGGGGCAGACTGAGAAGATTAGCACAGAACTTCAGAAGCTGTGGTAAAGGAGAAAGCCTGAGTCCAGCTCTGGGTATTCAACAAGCTTCTTATTCTGAGGTCCATAGTTACCTCCTCCAAATCTGAGTTTCCTCTTCAGACATGGGTGAGGGCTGAGAATAAGAGCACCCCCAACCTGGCACTGCTGTTTAACTCTGGCTGCAGGCAGAAATCGGTAGTAATCATTTTAAAGTGTTTTTTAATGTTTTGTTGGTTTTTCTTCTTAATACCAATTTAGTGGGTTTGGTGTGAGGCTGGAGCATCAGAGGTTTTCCAGAAGTGTTGCTAATGTGCAGCTGCAGGCAAGAACTGCTGGTGTAGAAACTGTTCATCTGGTGACTTTTGTCCCTGTGCCTAGGCCTGAAGGTAATGAAGAGGAGAGGGACCCACACTGATCCTTGGTTATGCAGCCTCACTAACTGGAAGGCTCTCTCCATTTCCCTAAGTGGGAATCACTAAGGGCACAGAGCAGCTACTGTGAAACCAGCGGGGTCTGCAGTTACGGAAAGCAGAGCTAACTGTGAGACCACCTTGCTGTCTGGAGCCTGCCAGCAAGTGGGAACAACAAATATATGCACTCAAGACAGCTCAGGACAGGATTCTGGGATCAGTTTATGCTGGGTGCCCCAGAGGTCCAGAGACAGAAGAGACCAACACACCTGCGAGGGCTTTGCTGAAACATCAGGAGGTCAGCAGTGTGTAGAATAAACTTATATAAAAGGAGCTTATATAAGGTGAGGGAGGTAGAGACATGGGCCATTGTCCGGCAAGCTGGAAGATGCCCAACTTAAAGAGGCTGTGGGCATGGAACAGAGAAGTCAGGGAAGGTCAGGTGGGAGGACTTTGAGCATGGGAAGCACTCTGTTAACACTGAGGGGTGAGGCTTTCCTTTCTAGTCTCCCCCCAGGCTCTCGGCCTCCTAGGGCCAATCTGTCTCTCTGCCCTTCACTTCTGCCGCCTTTGGAGTTCCTGTTTCTGACAAGCAGAATGACTTAATGGAATTCAATGGACCTTTCACCTTCTTAACTGCACTGTCTCCTGCAGCCTCTTAGCTTCTCTCTAAAGTAGCTTCTGCCATCTGGCTCTCCAGCCCCTACCAGCCTCCATACTGACTTACCAGGTCCTCTTCTACCTTGACTACCTTTCTGATACAATGGCTTGCCCACAGCTGTGGAAGTTGCAAAGTATCAGGAAATCAGAATTGGCATAAACTTTGAGAAACAGTTTTCATATTGTGTCAATGTATCAGGACAGTGGTCCATCTTTATTAGATGGCACAGACCCTGTTGCAGGGCAGAGAGCCAGATCAGCAATTCCTCTTTGTTCTGTCTTTCATTTCCCTGGGACTTTCGGTGAGATAAAGAATTTGCTGAGCAGTGGAAAGCTCCACTGCTTTCCAAGGATCTAGCAATGATTATCATATTACAGGTGGGCAAGCAGGGGCCTAACAACACTCTGAGAGATGCACAATGTTCATTTTATCAATCCTCATGTAGATATATATATATGTTATATATGTATATACATATATAATTTATTTTTATGAAAAATATTGGTGATGTCCCCAAGCCTTACCCCAATTTTAGCCCTGACTTACCCTGTCTGGCAACATTTTAACTTACCTCATGAAACACATTTGCATGTGCAAGCATTTGGCCTAGTAACCAAGCACAAAGCTCTAGCTAGGCTCATTGCCTTTTCATGATATGTGTTAGCTGCTATCTATTTGTATATCTGGACAGGGCAGAGATGCTCAGAGCCTTCTGTCTGTCCTGCTGATGGCCTCCAACTCACCCTCAGCTCTCTGCTGATCTCTCTCATTACATGGTTCTCTCACCACCTCCTATCCACAGAGGTCCCTACACCTACAGCAAAATCAATTCCCAATAAAAAGCAACCTAGTAAATAATAATTAAAACTCAACTATTCAAAAAATATTCAATATAGAAAAACAATTGGATCTTTATTCAATAGTGAAAAGACATGACATTTCTGTCTATAGATTATATATAATGTACATATATATGGATATATATGGATCAAGTCAAGACATTCAAGGAGAAATGTATGCCCAGCGTTTGACCAAGGTGCTGGGTGGTGCCTCATTTGTGCTGGTGTCTCCCAACACCCATTTCTTCCACACTGGCTGCATTTAAGCTATAAAAATTTAAAGAATTAAAAACATCACACCATAGCAATATATGGGCATCCATGTTTATAGCAGCGCAATTTGTAATAGCTAAATCTTGGAAACAACCCAAATGTCCATCAACTGAGGAATAGATTTAAAAAAACAGGTGGTATTTTTATACAATGGAGTATTACTCAGCTATAAAGAAAGATAAACTTGAGACTTTTATAGATAAATGGACACAACTAGAGACCATACTCATAAGTGAAAAAAATTAGACTTGCATGTGGAAACATTGTATGGTCTCCCTCATGCAAGAACCTGAAAGAGTAAATTATATGCAAAGGGTACAGTAAGGAAAGAGAAAGAAAGTGCTCAAAAGGAAAGAACAGCTAAGATAATTGTACTATTAATTTCTATTATTTCATAGTAAGGAACAGTTAGTGCTTGTATACTTTGATCAATTTTACAGGCCCATATCTGGTAATCTGAGGAACAACTTTGAAAATAACAACATAACAACTGTTGCGAATCTCCTATACCTTGTTTTGGAATTCTGTCTCATTTTTATTGTTTTTTATTATCTTTAAAATTAAAGATAATGATTTGCATAGAGGCACAATTATTGCTAATTCATTTTTTAAAAATATTTTAGTCAGAGTCTCCCAATTGTTTTGTTTTGGTCTTTGAGTAACTGTGACAGCAAAGAAAGCAAGCCCGTGGTGGTCATGCTGTGGGGAGAAGCCTGGTGTTTTGATGATGGATGAAGTAAAAATTTCACAGGCCTTGTTAAATCTACCAACTAGTTTGTAATTATCATCAATAACTTTTCCTCATAGCATTATCCTTTCTAGCTGTCCACATGAAGAAGATAAAGTTGAAAACTCATTTGAACCAGTTCTTAAAGCTGAATGAAAGAGATCAAATGCAGGTTTTCTGCTGTAAGATTGGAGAAGAATTAACTCAGCTGCTCTGAGAAAAGAGATATGGCACAGTATGAGCTTTGCAGATCTCTCTGAAGATAGAAATATGAAGAATGGTGGGATTTAGGAATATGTGACAGTAAAATCTCCCCTCTTGAGTAGATTGTGTAAAAATCACTCTATATCTGGAGGGCCAGAAGTGATTGCTCCCCTGCAATCAAAGCTAGGGATGTTCTCCCAAGGTAAATTGTAAAGTCTGAGCAAAACAACAAGGATGGACTTGCTCTGCCTTCAGCTCTTGGGTCTGCAGGAGCACAGGAGGAGGGCAAGTTCACAGGGCTGTCCAGAGGGGCCTCCTGGCATAGGACACGATGTCTTGGGGGCAGGAGCCCTGCAAACATTCTAGGAACAAGTGATCATCTGGATGGATCTGTCAAGCTGTGTGTAGCAAAGAGCTTACTTCAAGGCAAAGATAGCTCATAGGAGGAAGGAGAGTGGGAGGTGAGAGGTAAAAGATTCAGGAATTGATTTGCTGGGCTGGGGGGCTATAGCTCAATGGCAGAATCTGCCTAGCAAGTCCAGGCCCGGGGTTTGACTTCCTGTGCCATCAAAACCAAAACAGTGAGTTGACTATTAATTCCAAAGTGTCCCAAATCGAACAACACAATCAACCCAATAAGCAAATAATTGAAAAACAAACAAGTAAACTAATGCAAGTCTTCTCACTTCTAACTGAGGAGAAAAACATGAAATTCTGAGGCTTTTGATCCAAGTCTGCTAGGATCCGTGACCACTCAAATTACTTCTGATCTACTGCAGAAATGCTTGCATTTTACATGACGACCCATCACATATTTCCCATTGAAGGAGGAAGAGTGAATTTTCAGTTTTAAGTGTTTTCTCTAAATTATACATGTTTTTCTTTTAGAGGGAGAAACTGAAAATGGAATTCAGAACCTTTACACTGAGCTGCATACATCTTCAGCCCTTTTTATTTTTATATTTGAGACAGGGTCTTGCTAGTTAAACTTAAATTTGTCACCCTTCTACCTTAGCTTTCCAGCATACTGGGATTATAGACGTGTGCTATCATGCCGGGCTATTTTAGGATTTATTTTTATTTTTATTTCCTAGTTTGGTACAGGGTCTTGCTATGCAGCTCACACTCATAGTGATGCTCCTGTCTCAGCCTCCCCAGGGCTGGGATTATAGACGTGCACCACCATGACCAGTTTCAGTGGCTGGCTGGGTGTACCCAGGGTTCTAGGGTCAGAACAGAACCCAGGTCCCAGCACTTGTCAGGCAGGCACTTTGACCACCAAGCTATCTCCCCAGCCATATTTTAGGTTTTTATACATGAACTCCTTTCCCTTTATCAACTGTTTAAACAAGTAAATATTTGAACCCTGAATTCTTTTATTCATATCAGATAGAATATGTAAGGTTATTTTGCATATTTTTATAGAAGCCTAAAATTTAAGAACCATAATTCAGAGTTATTAAAAGTTGCTACATTTTGCTGAATGGGCTACATTATTTTGGCCTAGGGAAATGACACAACCTTTTTTTTTTTTTTTGGCGGAACCGGGAGGTGAACTCAGGTCCTTGCACTGGCCTAGGGAAATGAAAGCAAGAGAGAAAGAACAGTACTTTTAAACAGGTTAAGTAACTTCACCCACTATTTGTTGTTCTGGGCTCTAGGATTTGTCTGCCTATTGATTCCTAAAATTCAGAAGAAAAGCTGTAGTTCTAATATAAGGACTCAAACTGACCTTTTTCAAATATTCCTTTTCCTTTTACCTGTAGTCTGCTTAATGAATACATAGCCATAATTGAAAAGCACTTGACAAGAACGCTACCACCCCTATTCTCAGGCCCAGCCTACTTGATCAGGGGACTCTATTCAGAAGGTTTGGACCAAGCCATGGTTCTTCTCTGCATCCTTCCAAGCACCCACTAAAATTGATCAGAATTAACATAAGAAATGAATTCTATTTTATGTCTTGGAGTGAGCATCTAAATTGCAGTTCTTAAATGCCTAAGATAGGAAAGAATATTGTCAAAGTGTTTTTTCTTCATGGCTCTCTACCCTGCAATATAAAGAAACAATAAAGGAAGTGCCAATGTTCCTAACCTAGTATCTATTTTGCTGCTATTCACTAAATAGATTGTTCTTACCGCTGTTGCTATTTAAGTGCAACATAATTACATATTATGGAGCATATATGCTACTTTAATAGAGCTTATTATTTATGCTTTGCTGTAGCTATTTTTATTTGTTTCATTAGAATACATAAATACTTTGAGGAGGGAGGCTTTTTAAGATGAAAAAAATAAATTTTAATTATTATGACTTTCTTTGTATGGAGCTGATTTTCATAATTAACACATAATAGAGTCAATGCAACCATGTATTTTATGCTCAATGGAGTATACAAAATATAGCTTCTCACAATGGGAAGTGAGCAGTAGCATTTTCACAATAGCTGCTACACTATTGAAAAATGGGACCATTGGAGCTAATTAGGGCTTGATGTCATAATAGTAAATTATGTCAATGTGTCAACCTAGACTTTCTATGCTATCACAAGTACTAGACCAATTTCCACAGAGTTTGCACGTCATGTTGGCTTGGTGGAAATGTCCATAATAAAGTTTCATGTTAGTAACTGAAGTGAGATTAGACTGACTCACCAGGGGATACACTCCGAAAGACTGGGAGGTCAATGACAGAGATCGAGAGTTGTGTCCTTCACTTGGTCAAAACTATAGTGTCTTATTCTATCTCTTTTTGTGTTGCTATAATCGAGCAACAGAGACTGAGAAGCATGCGAAGAAGAAAGGCTTATTGAATTCATGGGTGTGGAGGCTTGGAAGTTCAAGAACATGGCCTGACATCCAATCAGGGCCTTCTCACCATATCCTGATAGGGTGTTGGGCACTGCATGGAGAGGTACACAAGCATGCTAGCTCAGGTCCCTCTTCCTGTCCTTAGAGATGTGAGTGCTGCTGTGGGGGCCCCAACCTCATGATGACATCAAGCCCTAATTAGCTCCAATGGTCCCATTTTTCCATTACCATCAAAATATGAATTTGAAGCCGGGCGTGGTGGCACATGCCTGTAATCCCAGCACTCGGGAGGCTGAGGCAGGAGGATTGTTGTGAGTTCGAGACCAGCCTGAGCTACAAAGTGAGCTTAAAGCCAGCCTGAACTGCATAGTGAGACCCTGTCTCAAAAAGACACAAAAAAAAAAAAAAATGAATTTGAGAACTATACTTTCAGCACAGAGCAAGTCTGAAGTTTTGTTTTTGTTGATGTTACTTGTTTCACTTTTTTCTCTGAATTTCTTAATTTTTTATTGCTTTTTAAAGCAGAGACCTGCTAACACTTCACTGGCCCTATTTTCTCCTTCTCTTATACACAGAGCTGGATGATGACTTCCAGTCATATTTGCACTTAAGTGCACCCATATGGCTCATCACCTCAACCCCATAGAATAGGGCAGAAGTAGCGCAAGCTACCTTCAAGCTCAGCTCATTGAAACTTCTCAGATGCACCCTTTATGTTCTTTCCTTCTCTGCTACCTTGACGCAGACAAACACTGTGAACTTGGAAGCCAAGACTGAAGCTGGCCAAGCCACTCACTGGAATGATTCTGAATCCCCAAGTCACCACCAAGTGGTAACACCAACTTTGGCTTTACAGGGGTTAAGAGTTGACGTGTATATGTTGACCCACATACATTGCCAGATGTATTTGTTCATCATAACTGCTACCGTTATATCGAAAACACAGTTTTCCCAAGCAATTCTTTAGATCAGTCCTTCTGCATCCAGGTGTAGGGTGATAGGGAAAAGGTAAATCAAGCTGAGGAGGTCATAAATTGCTAGGTAACTTTTTTGTACTACATATTCTGACCTTACACAATCTAGACTCTTGTTCAAATCCCTTTCTTGACACTTTAGGCAGGGATGGAAAGAGGAAACCTGAGGGAAGCTAAGATTAGGAAACGTTGCACAACGTGCTGAAGGTCACACAAAAAGAAACTAGAAAACTCACAATTCAGAGATAGGTAGTCCAAGTTCAAAGCCCATGTTTTTAACTGCCAGGTTAGCCTGTCTTCTGACTCTCCATAGACATGGTCAGAGGAGTTGGACTTCACTGGATTTTTAAAACATAATCTAAGTTGTCTGTAGTGCACTTTGCTTAGACAGTTATTCTTCAACCACATTTTAGTACTAATTTGCTATGTCCTTTTTAACTATTGTGTTTGTAACATTTCTCTTCAATAAAATTAATTTGGTTATCACAGACAAATTTAGGGAGCACTATGTTCCGAGGAAAATATCACTGCACTGCGCACTACGAAGCAGTAGCATGGTTTGTAAGCAATCATGCTGCTGCTTCCTTAATTGCTTGATTAGTTGTGGGTTGGCCCTTAAGGGGAACTGGCTCATTCTGGCCTGAGCAGCCTGCTGTCCCTGATAAGCCTAGTGGTAGTCAACTAGCATGTTTAAGAGAGTGACTGACCCCTAGTAATACTTGCACCCTTTCTAACAAATGCCACTGGATCATGCTGGTTATATATGTAGGCTTTTGTCATGTTACCAGGTTCCGACCTGAGTTCCACCGTTTACAGGGTCCTGGCCAGCACCACTCCTTGGGCAAACTGACTTGTTATAAGCCTCAGGTCACTCATTCATAAATAAGATGAAGATATTGATGATAGTTATTTCACAGTTCTTGGAGGTTCAGTAAGATAATACGTACGAACTCATGGAAAACTTTCTAGAAATGTTAGATGTTGTCATTCCAAAAACTGTAAAACTGAATAACTGGGGGAAGGGAGGACAAAAGTTCCAAAGGTCCAGTTCCAATCTGGAGGGCTCTTGGGAATGTATCTACAGAAAATAATAATTTAATTTTGAAGATAGTTTGGGCAAAATAGCATAACAAGGAAACTTAGAAATTGGTAAAACCTATCTCTGAGATTAGTTGTCTGGTCTTCAGCAAATTATAAAATTTTCCTTACATGTAAAATCAATTAACAAATACAGAAGTTTGCCTTACTTATCAGTCTTTATGCATACAGTCTTTATGCTACTCATTTTTTTCTTTTTTTTAAATATTTATGGATTGTCATTTTTTTTATTTTTGTTTTATTAAAATACAAATATCAATGAGACAGTTTTAAGATACCTTGACAAGATGGATTTGATAAATTAATACATTGCAAACTGTTTTCATAATGTTTTGGTATCATAGAAGGTACATACATGATATACTTACAGACATTATTATACCATATGTCTCTTATCAGTAAATTAAGAGAGTATAGCTGTTTGAGTATCTTATTTTTTATACCTGAATTACATCAAAGATTCAATAATTAATACTTTCTACCTTGTTATTTTCCTAGTGGTTGTCCATAGTACCAGAAGCCAACATAATATCCTGTCCAACCACCATTAGTGCAAATCTTGCCTCTCGTAGAATTATGTAGAAGCACAGCGTTATCTATCCCAACTGTACTGTCCATACACACACCTCATGATTCTTCCTTTCTATCCCTTTGTCTACACCTGTCAAAGATGGGTACTCCGTTGTCATTCAACTAACTTAGGTGCTTGAACTCGACAACACAATCCAACACAGTCCAGCATTCCACAACAATAGAGAGTTATCCGAAGAAGTATGCTACTCATTTTTATCGAGCACATTTCTCACTGTTATTGTTAAACCTTTGGTAAGTTTGGCAAGTCCAATAGCCAGGAAAGAATGAAAATGAGGTCATGTAGAACTTACTGACATGTTTTTTGTTTCTTGACCAATTCAAATGATAAAAAAAAGAACAGGCCTTTCAGACTTTCAATTCTCCAGAGCTCCATTCACACCTTGCCAATATGGGATTGACTCCATTCTGGGGTCTCTATGATTCCCCAGAATTCTTCCAGCAACACAATATTTTAGAGAAAAAAATACAAAGAGTACAACCTGTTCTTCATTGTTTATTTAAAATATTAGACATGCTAAGATCTTAGTTCATAAGTGACATTTCCCAAGAAAGGAAACCAGAGCTGCTTAGAGAAGTGACTTGGGTAAAGAAAATGCAAGATAAGCCTGGGATGCTTTTTGGGCCAAAAAATAAGAAAATGTTCAAAATATAGTATATACATGTCAGAAAAGATACAAGAAACAGCTTGGAGGAGTTCCAGATGGAACATGCTTAGATAGATATGCAAAATCATCAAATGCTAAAATTAGTGTGGGGCCATATGATAAAGAACAGGTTAAACAGTCTTACAGTGTATCCCCACAAGCTGGGTAAAAAACAAAAATAGCAATTATAAGCTAGGAAAACATTACAGGACCTGTCTTAATCATATTACTTACATTCACATCACCAATATTAGGAAAATTGGCATCTTGTGACTCTTGATATGGTTCTGTAAGAAAGACATAGTACTTTGTTCCTGTCAAATAGTCACAACCCAAATCTAATTATGAATAAGCCCAATTCGAGGAGCATTCTACACAGTAGGCAACCATTATGTTTCCAAACCTGCAGGCTTCTAAAACAAAGGCCAAGAAACTGTTGCCAAATAAGAGAAGCTAAGGATAGAAATAACAACCAAATATAACTTTTCATTCTGAGTTGAAACTTGAGACTTGGGTGCAAAGTTTCTATATGGCTTATGGATAGTGATATGGGGTTAATGTTAGATGTTCGTGTCGGGTCATGAGAAAGACATGTATGTCTATGTGCCCTTTCTTAGGCGAAGGGTATAGAAGTGTTCTTTGTACTATTCTTGTAACTTTTCTCTAACTTGAGCATCATATCAAAATAAAAATTGCCCCAACTCATTAGAAAATAAATAAAACTTATCATGCCATTTATATCTTTTAATGCACATTACATAATAAATTTTGAGAAGTATTGAATAACTGACCTAGGAATGTAGCTTTACTTCATAAATAATTAACTGAACTATAATTCTTCTTTATAAGTCTTCTCACTGAAATTTGCATTTTTCTAGGATAAAACTTCAGCATAAAATATGAATGCTTCTGTGAAGATTAAGTGTTTCTTTGTCTGCATTTGGGATCTAAAGTCATTCAGTGCTTACAGTGTAATGCCATGGCTTCTCTACAGAGTACCTAGTAGGTAATTATCATCACATTTAATTCAGTCCTCATGGTATTTCTGTGGATTAATAGTCAGGTCTTTCACAGATGTGCAAACCAGGTCCAGGGTTAAATACCTTGCCTTAGTCCTGCAGACCATGCCCCTGATAAGTGATGGGGCGTTCTGTATACCTAAGCCCCACTATCATCATGGCACCCTATCATCCATTCTGTTGAACCAAGTTGCCCTGCCTGAAATATACCAAAAGGCATTAAGACCTTGAAGGAATGAGAAGTTGGGGGAAAGAAGGAGAGTTATACTCTCAAGAAATACAAATAGTTTCTATTTTTGAAACAAAACTTGGGAGAACATCTCTTGGGATATACTACTGCTGTTGTTTACATCACCAGAATCATGTTGTACATGGAAAACAGATATCATTGAAAATGGAATTCTCTGAGCAGAGTCCATGGTAATTCACACTTCAAATCCTACTCAGTGTGTATAAGTTGTAGGAGAAGATATACATGGTTTTTAAGGTAATCAGTTATATTACTGTTGACTGCACAACCAAATTTTAGAATGAAGTACTCTATAAGCTCCAAAAGTATCTGTTAGATGAAAAATATGGATTTAGGTTTCCCTAAACTTTTGAATGGCAGTGACCTCCTGTGGGCACAAGTCATTCTTGGTTGACGAATTGTTCAAGCTAGAAGGAGCTGAGACTAAGGAGTTGCAAAGTCTTGCTGATCTGATTTCTAATGTCCAGTGGGGAAAAGACTAGAAGATGAAACCTGAGCTGAGCAGACTCAGAATTTTACCTGGAGTGGTGGAAAATCGTATTATTTAAAAGGGATGATCCCCATAGTAAGAATGTGAAAATAGAGGGAGCTTTCTTATTCTTCTGTAACTTCGAAGACTAAGAAGAGTGAGCTTTCCATGCATCTTCTCTACTGAAAACAGAAATGAGTATTTCTGCTATTAATCATGTTGAAAAAAGGAAAAATTTTGAACCAAAACTACTAGGCTCAAGGATTGTCAGTCTAGACTAAAGCAAGAGAAGATTATTTTTTTCCTAATGATTGAAGGAATAGGTGCCCTAAGAAATGTTTCCCTAACTGGATCCAGGTGTAACCTTTACATAGTGGCAGGAAAGTGGCTCCTGTCCCAGGAGGCACCGAACAGTGGTCTGGGCCCGGAAACTATGCTGGCCAGGGCAATGTCTTGCTAAAGGACAAGGCAGGAAGCCCTACTGCTGGCCTTGGCGACAGCTTTCAAAGGAATTCTATGAGAATAGGTGAAAGTCTGTGGGCTTTGGATCACTCATAAGTGGGAGCACATTATAAAGGGCTGTGAGCTCCTTCCACTGTTCTCCAGCCTTCAGAATGTCTCTGACCATGATTCAGCCCAGTTCAGTGCTGGGAGTGGGGTGGGAAGGAGGGTCAAGGAAAGAACTTCCTGTCCATGTTAAGGCACATTCCCAAGGACACAGAGTCCAAAGCAGGCTCATCACATGGGTAGGAGCCATAGTGTACAAGTGGTCTGGAGGTAGATTGGAGGGACAGGCCCAACACAAGGTGAAGGGAGACAAGACAAGATGCCACAACACCTGGAGACTTGGGAAAATCTGGACACACTGGTGCTCAGCAAATGATGATTAAGTGTTTTAAAAGAATTGCCTTGTAGCTACAGTCCAGCCTTGGGAAGATTAGAAAAGCAGAACCGGGGAAATTTATGTACATTTGCTTACAATATTCATATAACAGTACACATTCCTTCATGTTGGCACATCAGAGTAATTCTGATTTAATGCATTGTTTCAATTGTTCTGAAGAACAAATGCCTCATTCTATACTGCTTAGGAAAATCTATTGACCTATTGATATTTGCATGCCTATTGAAGCCTGTTTCTCAAATAGTACTGATATCTGTTATTAACAAACACAATTATTATTCTTTTTTTTTAATGTATTTAGTACAGGGTCTACAGCATCTCACTACACAGATTGGACTATCATGATCCTTCCATTTTCAGCCTCCCAAATGCTAGGATTACAGGCATGTGCCACCACGCCCAGTCTCAATCTCCCTCTCAACACTCCCTGGGGGCAGGACCGGCATGGCACACAAGGGATGAACCCCGGACCCTGTGTCTGCCTAAGCACAATTATTATTCCTGAGGTTTGCTTGCTTTGATTGTCTTTGGCTGGGTGGCTGTGTTAGTGAAATACTGGAGCCAATAAGACAAAGGACATTACAGTGATAGATCTTGCAGGCATTCCAGTGCCTTGGGAGAAGGGGTGATGATGAGGAAAGGAGAACAAGGAAGCTATGGAGGCATCTAGCATCCAAATAGTCTTCCATCCTATGTGAGTCTCTACATCTCTAACAGCTGTTCAATTAGAACCCACCACCAATCCATGTTTCTCTTCCCACTCCTCTACTTACATCTTGCTCTTGCCAT
>PVKA01043893.1:0-16504 GCA_004027165.1 Ctenomys sociabilis
TAATTATTATGGGCTCTAATCATTAAGTTGTCCAATCCTAAATCTCCTTCCATCTTATCTATTGTTTAAAATACGGCATAGTCTTTCAATGACGTTCCTCTTGTGTTTTCAAATGTGAACTTCTTGCTTTATGATGCTGGTACAAACCAATAAGATCATTTGACTTGTTTCTGTAGAAATTCTGAATTGTAGCATTCCCCTTACTGGTGACATCTTTCTGTGATTTCACTGTCTTTGCTGAAGTTGTCTTTCTAAGAAATGATGTATGACAGAGAAGTTGGTTTGAGGTTTTCCACATTAAAACGTGTATTATTTTTCACAGTTATGTTAGAAATGTAACACTTATAGCTTCCAAGTTGAGGAATTCACCCTTTGTCATTTGAAACATTTGCAATACCATTTGATGCTAAGCTTTCTTGATGAAAAATCAGATGTTTGACAATTTTGACTATTCTAGGAATTTTAAAATTTATCTCATTATCCTCAGAATTTTTGATATCTAGTTAAGAACCACAAATGATTTTATGTTATTTTATTTATTTATTTATTTAGGTAGAACCAGGGATTGAACTCAGGCTCTTGTACTTGCCAGGCAAGTGCTTGTTCTACTGAGCCATCTCCCTGGCCCCCACAAATGATTTTATACCTTTCTGCTCTTTCAAATATTATTCTTTTTAGAAGTATTTTCATACCTATATATTACATTTATATACAAAACATTTTGAGTGATACATATTTTTATATTCTTGAAGTCCACAAAAAAAAGAAACAGTGGAATAATAACTTTTTCTTTTATAATTTTAAAACAGGCTTTCATTTTACAGATCAGACTTGGATGAACTCCCTCTATAGCCAAGGCTGGTCTCAACTCTTAGCCACCCTCCTGCCTCAGCTCCTTGGTGCTGGGATTACAGGCATGTGCCACTAGATCTTGCTTTTACAACAATATTAAAACATATTACACCTTGACTATGTGGCATTATACATGTATTTATAAAATATCAGATGCATGTAATTTGTTGATCTTTGATGAAATAAACAGAGGGCAGTAGAATTCTGCATAAATTCAAGTATAATTCATTGTAATTAAACATGTAAGTCAGTATCATAAATTATGCTTTCAAGTGTGAAAGCAAAAATCTGCACACAGCTGTTTCATGTGTTTTGTATTAAAGATTTGAATGCTATCCATTGCTTTCTACAAATCTGCATCACTTTCCAGAAACTTTTTTAGAAGTAAATATTCATCAATATAACCAGACTTTCCTCTGACAACATTTTATATAAGAACTTTAACTCAAGGCAGTTTCACCTCCTTCCTTTGCAAAGTTTTTTTTTTTGTTATCCATAAGATCATTATGCAAGCTTTTGCCACCTTTCACTGTACATTAATAATCAAAGAGTAGTTTTTCCTGCAGAAGGGATGTCAGGGCAATTTGACAAACAGTGCTTTGAAGGACCATGACCTTGGAGGTCTCTATGAGGTCAATTTCTGGATTTGAAGAGGTTGTCAAATCAAATTTCAAAGAACAGTATATTAATGTCTGTGATTAAGCCTGGAGATACTCTAATGCTATGGGTTTTATTTGTCAAAATTAGTCTGTAATTAGATAATACAAACCATACACAACCAATTAGAATCAAAGTTGTCTCATGAAAGGAGCACGACATAATCAAGAAGTACAGATTCATGCCTTTGCTTCTCCCTGTGTTTTTCATGAATTCTTTAAAGAATCACCACATGGCTCATTTTGCCCAAGTTCAGCTTGACTAAGTGATTAAAATATTTAATGCATATACTATTGAAACATGAAGATTTGCTGTTGAAAACAATGCATGGGAAGAACAATTAAAGCTTTGAGTTGTCTTTTCAATTCAATGAGAAGTAATGTTAGTTTCCTGCCACGGAGTGATGCTGAGATAAATGCACTGTAAGGTACTGCATGACAACTTTCCTACAGGCAACGGAGCATTGTAACAATCTATAAGCTGAAGGGAAGCACTTGAACATTCTGAGATGCTCTACACAAGTTTTTATTTTACGAGGAGTGAAGATGTGTTGAGGGCTCACCCGAAAGACTTCCGAAAGTTGAAGCTTCAACAAAAAAAAAAATAGCCTGCATGACAAGCATTTTTATGAAAATAGGTAAATAAATTTGTTCTTTATGATGAAATGTTGAAAACCACCTTCCCATTGAAATGCACACCCACACTTATACACATAAACACATATTTTTATAACTACAAAATCAATATTTTCCTATGTAGTTATAAAAACATATATTTGATTAGAGTATTGCGTAACCATTTTACAAAGAAGTTTGGAGAACAATTTATTGAAGATTCTTCTATGAAAATGTTTTTCCTTATATAGACATTTAAAAAGCTTACATAATTAAATTGCTATTCAAATCAAACTTTTGACCTAGTTAATAAAGAAGTCATTACCTTTGTCTAAATCCTATTTGAAAGTTCACACTGAAAATGTCAAAAATAACTTTGGTGGCAGTGCAAACAAATGTTCCTCACCTGATCACAACTGTGAAAGCAGAAATATTTTGCATTAAAAATTTTCCACACTATTAAAAAACTTACTGTAAATGATAGGATTGAGAATAAAACAGCATTTATAACTTTTAACCTGCTACCCCTCATTTTTTTGATTCAAGTCTCTTATGCTTACTTGCATTTTGGTGAAAAGCTTAGGCTACTTCTCTATGTCTATGTTTTCAGCATTCTTATTTCTCAACATATGAGTATTTCAACAATAAAAATATAGCTTACAGCCTGGAGATTTTCAGACATTTAAAGCATTTGCCAAGTTTATGATTTGTGATAAAATATATGGTGAATTTTTAATTAAAAATATAGTACAAGACACCTTACAATTAACATCCCTCAAAATATTCTCCTTCCATTTCAGAATATATCATCATTTTTTCCACTTTTCAACAACTTATGGAAGTTCTCTTATATGGAATATCTTTAAGAGATATGATCAAAAACATGGTTAATGCCATTACTATGTGCCATCCTACGGAAAGGCAAACTCATAAAATACTACAGTGTGTTCCTATCTATGTTCCTTGCTGGATCTGGCACTGTGTAACATCTTTGATTTGTTCATGGTGAAAATTACAATGCAAGGTAAGTGTTTTCAGTCAATTTATGAAACATGCTGTCATTCAGAGAGTACAGATGAGGACAGTCATAAAAATAAGGAGTTCCAGAGCTGCTGCAGAAAGGCACAAGAATGATGAGAGATATGTGTCTAAAGTGAGGCGAGTATTTTGAGAGGTAACAGCAACATATTGTATTTCCCTGTAATCATTTTTATATATTTATTTTATTGAAGAATAAAGCAATGAGACAGTTTCAAATTAAATTAGTAGGACAGATTCAATAATTAATACATTACATATTGTTTTTATAGTGGTTTTATGTTGTACAAGGTGCATACATGATATTACATTTGCAAACACTATTAGAGCAGATGCCTCTAATCAATGAATTAAGAGAATATAGCTGTATGTCTATCTTTTTTTAAAGCAGAATTATAGTACAGTTTCAATAATTAATACTTCTTACATTGTTATCTTCCTAGTGGTTACCCATAATACAAGAAGCAGACAAGAAAACTTGTCCAAACATTATTAGTGCGAATCTTTCTTCTCTTTGAATTACACAAAATACTGCATATTTATCCTAGCTGTACTGTTTATACAAACATGGAATGGTTCTTCCTTTGTATCCCCCTTTTTTTTAGTCTTATCAGAAATGAGGCATATAAAATAAGGCCATAATAATAAGCTAAACTGTAAATGGCTCTAGTCAATAACTTCTTCGGATAATCCACTACTGGACTGCTTGACTGTGTTGGTTTGTTTTGCTGCATTTAAGAACCTACAATAATTGAATGACAATCATTTCTGTTTGAATATTCATTCTTCTGTTTGATATCTTCTATACCTTCTAGACAAGTATTGGTTATACATTGGTGAAGAGCTTGGTTCTGTTTTGAACTTGTTTAGTTGGAGATATGTATTGGACATCCAAGCAACAATAATTGAGGAGATTTTAGGTATACAAGTGCAATCAAGAATAAACTATGAATCATATGTGTAAACATTGAAACAGCTGGAGTACAATTGATTTTAAAACCAGGAGCCTCAATGAAGTAATAAAGAATCAATACAGACAAAGAAATGGATAAGTTTGGAGACTCAAAATACTCAAATAGTGATAGTTTAGGAAGAAAAGAAGGTGGCATAAATAAAAGATTTAGTGATTAACATAACAGAGAAAGATCGAGGACTGACAGGCACAAATAACATGTTTGGGTTTAAGACTACTAAAATTCAATTAAGTAAAAGAAGGACACAGACAATTAGATTAGAGAAAAGAGTGGTAAATTGTAATGAATCTCCTGGCTGTCATAATAATTCCAACTACCAAATACAATTCCAACTCCTCCATTAGTTGTCTAAATAATGTTACTCCAGAACAGTTAGAAATAAAATTTAAGTAAAATATAAATATTTAAATAGAGAAAAATGGAATATCAAGATTAACTTTTTTAAAAAATATAAACAAATTAGTAAGGAAGGTTCTGAAAATCACTTTATGTTAATAAGTGTCATGAATTAATAAAAGGTGTAAATTGCATAAAAATTGAAATTCTCAATCACAGAACTATAAAGAAATACACTTATAAACAATAGAATCTTGAACTACTAGAGGTTCATACAACACAAAAAGTATTCTTAATGTACATTGGCACTGGGTGGTAAATTTCACATGATGAATTTCAAATAAAAATTAAATGATGAAATAATGGGCACACTAAGTAATTGAATTGGCAATATTTTGGGAAAAAGAAAACCTAGTAATTAAGTACACATACTTAACCATTATTAACAGTCACTGCAGATTTTAAGGGATATTTGCTAAGCTGTACAAAGTGTTTTCAATATGGGAAAAGGAAGGATCACTCCCAGTGCCTTCCTTAAACCAATGACAGCTGTGACAACTTCTGCCATCATCTCCCCCCAGATGCGGAGATTGCACCTTGGTCCATCTACGTGCTGAGTTACACTGAGATCTGCTCTGAGTGAAGACGTCTAACGAGTGAGGAGAAGTACAATGAATATTCCCAAAGGGTGTTGCTAGGGAAAAGCTCCTCTCTGTTTTGGATGCTTTTCTGAGGTATCTGCTAAAACCAAAGAGCCTGGAAATAGACATGTCACATATCTGTGTTGTCACATGTGATGAGTGATGTAAACAATATCGATTTATGTGTATAAAATTTCTGTTATTACCATTGACCCATCTTCTGTTGTGTAAAAGAAGTCTACTTTAGATATTCCACAGAACAGTTCATAAAAGCCAGTATGTAAATTATCAAACAATATGGCTGTAAGGAATCAGCTATTCGCTATCATTCTATCATCTATCTATCTATCTATCTATCTATCTATCTATCTATCTATCTATCTATCTATCTATCTATCTATCTATCTATCTATCCATCCATTCATTCGCTCAGTACAGTGTCTCCCTAGCATCTCAGACTCATAGTGATCGCCCTGTCTTAGCTTCCCTAGTGCTGGGACTCTAGGCCTGTGCTACAATGCTTACTTTCAGGGTCTGCATGGCATGCCAGTGGTTTCAGAGCCAGCATAGCATATAGTACAGCTGATCAAGCCCATGTCCTGCTTGCCAGGCAGGTACACTTCGATCACTGTGCTATCTCTTCACACCCTATTTGCTCTATATCTTTATTTATTATTCCTTTTCTTAAAAAATATACAGTGCCATAAGATATTTAACCATACACAATAACAGCAGACATCTGTAATGATTTTATATTCTTTCTTTCTAGGCAGGGAAGCTCATGAACTCATTTAGCGCTGGAGGAAATTGCTAGTTCAGTGCAACCACAGGGTACCACACAATCAAACTGTGACATACTAGTAAAAAAGGTGCAAGTAGACTAGTTAGAGGTCATGAGCTTGTTAGATCACTTTGGAGAAGGTCCAAGGAACTGTGGGATTAGTCTGTGTAAGGTGTGGCATAGGCTTATCCTTTGCCATTCTTACTTCTGCTATACACAGTGGGAATAAGGAGGTGGGGTGACCTTCACAGGAAGGAGATGCAGTTCTATTAACAAGGTTGAGGCAGGATAGTAGTAGCTCTTTCAAGTATCCTAGACAGTGTCTTGGTTGCTGGGGGATCACTGATTAGTATGGACTGGTCCCCTGTCAGTCTCATTCCACCGCACTCACTACTACAGTTTGGACAGACATCACACCACCAAAGTCATTTGCTAAAGACCTGATGCACAGCTGCTAGGAGCTGTGAGGGTAAAACCCACGAGAAATGTGGCATCATGGGAGCAAGACACACATTTAGAGATACATACTGAATTCAACTATGTATTGAAACTGGATATAAATAATTAAGTTGAAGAACAACTACTGAAGCTCAGAAATTCACCAAGGATACAAATTCAAATATATTCTTCCTCTGTAAATTTTTTTCAGACAAACTCTAAACTGAATATTTATAAAAGTACTGATTTTTTCACAAAAATATGTAAACATTTCAGATTTTTCTATATACTAAAGCTTAATGTTTTCTTTGAATAATCAATAATCAAAGTCCATCCTTCTCAATGTTTTTGTGATTGAAAGTCATGTTTCCATAGAAATGTTGACCAGCTGGGTTAGTGCAATAGATTGAATCTTTCTTAAAGATTGGTGTATTTCATATTCTTATTTTTTGATATCTAAGAAAAGCCAAATCAAACTGAAGAATATTTCCATATGTGGTGAATAGCTAACCTGTGGTCAGCTTCTTATACCCAGCTGAATTAAACTAGCATGGCGCTGGGTGCAGGAGGCCCATCTGAGGATTGTTGCCAGCAGCATAAAGGCAGAACAAGAGAAGTTGCTGAAATGCTTTTAGGGATGCTGTTCTGAGAAGCTGATTGAGTTATTGGAAGCTGCTAGTTCTCTTGGGCTGTTCTGATGGAGGATCTTGTTATGCTGGCTTTCCCAATGTACTTTGGAGAAGCTTGAATCCTCACCTTGAGCATTGCTTCCTGGCTCCAGACCAGAAGAGGGCGCACTGCTCAGCCTCATGAAGCTTGTCACACTGGCTTTCCTGATGGGAACTCGGGTTTTCTCATTACCAGAGAAGCTCAATGTTGGGACCTCAGTGTTGCTGAGGATGCTGGGGCACTTGTGGGGGAGCTGTGGTGCTTACCTTGAATGATGCCTCCTAGCTCTAGCTTAAATCCTTCAGCTTGCTGTCATCGATCCTTCATCCCACTGGCACAGATTTCCTAGCTTCCACTACTGACCTTTGGGCCTCTCCAGTACATACCCATGAAGTGGGCCTACCTGAGGCTTTGTTGTGGGCTCTAGGCCTCTAGATGGACTGGTGGGAGGCACTGTTATGAGCTCTAGGCCCTCAGCTAGGCCTTTTATTATTTGGTGTATGGATAGATTTCCTGCACTTGTAGTATGGGATTCTTGGGTGGATCCTTATAAAACATCATCACAAAACATGTCCTCTACTATATTGTTCGCCTTGCAAAATCCCCAAACCGTAACACCATATTTCTGCCAACTTGTAAAAATATCAATAATTGACAACCTTTTGGGCAATCTGAGGCCTGCTCTGAGAACAGTCTGTTCTGATAAGTAAAGTTTTAGGATATCTGCAATATAAAAGCAAAATGAGTAGTTAGTTCTCTATTTCTGAGGATAAAACTTCAGATTTCCCAGTGACATGAGGAACAAATATTGCTCAGTGAATCTATGCAACCACTGACTTATTCACATGATAAGATCTATGATTTTTCATTTTCAAACAGTTACTAGTTAAATCATTAAATATCTACATGAGTGACTGAAAATGAATGCATTAATATTATTAGTTTTAGTTTTGGAGGGTTGTTAATATAGGAAAGCCTATTTTATCTACAAATAGCAGTCAGTGGTGATATTTTAAATAATGAATATGAAAGCTAAGAGAAAGAATATAAAATATATATACTTTTAAATAAGTTATATTTATTATATATGTAATTTAGTTAAATAAATTATATATTATATATATATATATTTATGAGAACTGATATAGTCTTCCCTTAAAGATCATGAAAGTATTTAATACAAATCACTTTACTTACAGATATTTTATCTTCTTTATATGCATATTCTTATTATTTTATTTCTTTCTCCTTGAAAGTTAATCTTTTATTTTATTTATTTATTTTTTTTTATTTTTTATTTTTTTTTGTCTTTTTGAGACAGGGTCTCACTGTGCAGTTCAGGCTGGCCTTAAGCTCACTTTGTAGCTCAGGCTGGTCTCGAACTCACAACAATCCTCCTGCCTCAGCCTCCCTAGTGCTGGGATTACAGGCATGCGCCACCACGCCCGGCTGAAAGTTAATCTTTTAACCATTCATCTATTTAGGAGAGGAGCAGACAGGAGGGCACAGAAGGTGACCAAAAGTTGGAACAGGTTGTCCTGCACTAACTTGGCCTGATGAAAGCAGTCATTACGTGCCACAGATATGGACATTTTATTAATAATAAGACAAAATAAATACAGAGAGAGCCGTGGAGGGTGAATGAAAGACGAATGAAACTTTCTAATTAGCACTTCTGAGAACCATTAAAACTTGAGACTAGGAAAGAAATTAGCTTCTGAAGTTGGGGAATGATGCAGTGGGGCATGCAGGCCCAGCGGAGCTCAGTTCCACGTCTACCTCAGTTCTCTGAAGAATCTGAAATTTCCAAAGTTGATAATGCTTACCCCAAATCATGATAATACTAATAATAAATAATGGTATAATTCTTCAAAACATCAATATTTACCAAATTTCAAATCCCTGATCACACAAATTCATTTATACTCTACTTGTCATATATTTTTGTCTAATTTGATTTTTGGAGAATATGAAGCTTTCATCACTGCATTAATACTCAAATTTAAGTATTCAAAAATAAGTAACCAAAAATTCACAGATGGTATTTTTGTAACAATGATCTCCTATATGATAGGTTGCTTCATACTACTCTGCATACCTCTGCGTAATAGGTATAAGTGAGTAGCAGTTTTAATTCCAAATAATACACTCTGTTTATTAACCCACTTAACAAGTATCAAGTGAAATATATATATATATATATATATATATATATATATATATAATATAAATATAATTTTTATTGAAGAACAAATAGCAATGAGACACTTTCAAGACAAATTAACAGGACAGATTCGACAAATCAATACATTGCAAAAATATCATATAGTCTCCTTAGTATAAGAAGACAAAAGAAGAAATACAAATAGAAATGTACGACAACAACTAAAGACATCTGAGTCAGATAGGGCAAACTGAACGGCATATGCTTCAGGGAACTAATCAGCTTTTCTTCTGGATGGTTAACAACCTAAGTTCACACATCAGAAGTGAAATATATTTTGAGTCAGAAATTCTTTTAGATACTTAAAATCCAGTGGTAAGCAATACAAAGTCATTCAACAGAGTTCATTCTCTAAAATTAATATATATGTCAAATTAACTGATGCCACTTAATTGCATACACTTACAACAGAGGAGATCATGGTATACTACTGCTAATAATTAAAATTCATTGACTACTTTGGGACAAGTATCAATTGAAATATAATTCCACACTATCTAATTTAAATATAATAAAACTCACATTACTACATATATTTCTCTTTGTAGCTGAGAAAATAGAACCATAACAATGTACTAATCTGGATTATGTCTCATAAAGGAAATATGAATAAATGAAAATAAAGTAGAATTTGTTTTGCATTCTTAAAGAGGATTTTAAAATATTAATAAAGGATTTTGAAATCTTATGTGCTGTACATTAACAAATAGTCCAAAAGACTCCGAGTGGCTCCTACTTTAACATAATTTCAAAAGCAGGGAATTGTACGACTTCCCTTTCTGCTCTTCTCCTCAGCGTCATGTGTTCAGAGTACCCAGGAGAAGGACAAGAACACTGTGTGTTTTATGAATAAACACTGGGAGGAAACGCGACCCGCAGCTGCGACACACATCAGTCCCCATCACTCACAAGTCTCACTTACTGCCCTGGCGGGACTGGCCTCTGAAGGCTCAGGGTGTGGTCCCTGGTCTTGTGGCTGTAAGACAGGCCACATACCAGCTCCCGAATGGCGTTCTGCTGATCGCTGTGACATTCTCCACCTTAATTATGCACTCTATTTGCATTATTGAGAGCACTGCTGCTGCCTGGGAACTCTTATGATGTCAGTTGCAATTCCACTGATGTTAATGCTGTCTCAGCATTGTTCAAACGCAAGGTCCTTACTATGCGAAATTTGATCACAAAAGCACGGTAATTATATCACCCCATCAAATAGATAGTTGACATAAACGAAACGTAACCCTTAAAGTTTCCTGAAGAATTTAAATAGAGTTTTATACAGAAACAGAATAGCAAAAAGATGTGTTTGGAAAAATAAAATTGCAAATATTTAGACATTTGTAATCATAAGAATAATAACTTCACTGATTGAAAGAATACATGGCTAGTGTTATACATGGCTCCTGAGGTGCTTATCCTCAGCTCCTGTGTCAGAGAGATGTTTAATTTTATTGAATTTGATAACGATTGTTGGAAAAGACAAAGCATCCATTTTTAAGAAGTGTGTCCTTAAGCCTTCCATGTTTACACACACTGGAACATCATACTTCTAAGATAAGTCACTGGCCAGGAAACTAAATGATCATTTATGGAACTTTACATATTCACTGATCATTTTACTAAGCATTTCCTATATTTCAAGGACTGTGTTAAGCAGAAGAAAAATAACATAATAAGTAGTTCACAAAAGAGGAAACTAGAGAACAAGAAATGTATGTAAATTGAAATATGCTGACAGCAATCAATACTAAAAAGTAGGAAAAATAATAAATTTTAAGCATAGAGAAATAAGAATACAGAAATTACAGGCTTTATTGATAAGATGATATTTGGGTCTTAAAGGCTGACAAATATAGGCAATCTACCAAATGAAAGTACATTAAAATAGAAAAAATAACATACACACACACACACACACACACACATCAGAGGGAAAGAGACATAAATCATGGTGAGTTACAGAGAGGTTAGGTAATCAGTGTTGAAGTTCGCATCTTCCAGGCATAGTAGAGGAAAGAGCAGGAAGCTGCATAAAGCATTCAGGGTACAATGGTGACAGGCATTATCACTCTGGTCAATCAGCTTCAATGTTTATGCTGAAGTCAGAGTGCGTGAGGGCTCTGTGAGATGACAGTGTTCTGACCATCCTTCATAAGGAACCCTTTGCCCCATCAGCGTAGGGAGCGCAGCTGAGCGAGCTGTCAACAAGCATTCACAGAATCCTGCCTTTCCTAAAAAAGAAAGAGCCAGAGAGCTTCATGTCTATTTGTGCAAGTGAAGGGGAGGACATCCTAAGAGGTGCCAAGTGAATGCCGGGAGATTGAACAGTGAGGATCAAGGAACTCTTGCTAACCTTCAGCCAAGAAATAGAAGAAAATTTCTGCTGTGTATTTCAGTTGTCTGTAGTAGAGAGAGCAGGTGATTCTCAGGCATCAAGCTGTAAGCTCACTTGCTGTGAGCTGGCAAAATCCCATCTCAGTCAGATCCACGGAAATCAGGGTGCTCCACAGCTGTAAACAAATAGCATTTCTTCTTGCCTTTCCCTTTATAACTCAGCCTGCATTCGTTTTCATTCCTGGAGATGTTAAAACCCGAGTGATGACTGTCCTAGCGCTCAGAATGCTAATGTTTCCATTTTCTCATTTCAGCTCCCCTTTCTCTTGCCCATTCTCATGACAAATTTATGCAGTAATATCACTGTTCCTATAACCAGCATGAACTGTGCTATCTCCAAACAAATCTGCATTCAAGAAGCTCTATTCTCTGCTCCTCTTCTGACTTCAGCATTCACTTGCTATAAAAATCTCCTCTTTTGGCTGTGACTCTATCTTTCTGCCTTGCATTGCCTTATTTTTCCACCACTGTTTTCCTTTATCTTCTTACTCAAGCCAGATTAGGAGCACCTGCTCAGTTTTATGTCTACATCAATCCCTGATTTCCCATCACATACATTTTCCCAGCAGACCTTAGCCAAACCTTACCCAGAAGCCTTTAACTAACTTGCTGCCTTTCGCCACACTGGTGAAAATAGGTATCATAAAATACAAAGTCATTTGGTGTGACTATAGGAATCCTAAATGGGCCCTCAGTGATACTCAGCACACCAACTATGTTCTATTAATTTAGTTTTCCACTCCTTCCAATAAATATCATTCTTCCTGCTTCTCTTTGAGATCTATTGATCCCTGGCCCCTACATCACTCCCATAAAATAAACATGTCTATGATTTTAAGAGTCACTGGAGAATCCCCTTATTTTTATACCGTCTACTAACTGAATGCTCATGTCTGTTGGTAAATACTTGTCCACTTTCTATTCTAATGGAGATACTGCCCCTGTTCTTACACTGAGTATAAACTCCTGGTGCTTACTAGGTATCACCTTCTCTTGCTGCAACATCGCTTTATCTCTTTGATGAACACATTTTAGTATTACTGGATTGTTCCCCCTCCTGTACAACTGTTTTGCAGCATATCCCATAAGTTATTTATAGGATAAATAACTTATCCCATAAGTGCTCTCTTGATCCCGTGTTATTATCCCATTTCCTGCTCCTGTAGGACAAGATCCTTAAAAGAAAGTCTCGTGCTCCAGTTTTTTTATTTCTCACATACCATCTTTCATCTGGTTACTCTAAATAGACATTTATTCGTCTATGGTCAGTGTCATCCACATCTTCCTGGCCTAGACAAAGGCTCTTTACTTAAACCGCAAACCCCTAAGCTTTCCAATGATGCTTCCCTCAGTTAATGGCATATCCTTCCAGAGATCTCCTTTCATTGTTTGTACAACGTCAAAGCCTTCTTACTAATCTTCCTATGACAACTTTCTTCAAGTAACTTTTAGTTTTTTTTCCCTCTATTCAATAGAGGATTTGTGTGCAAGGATTTGGTCCTTATTTTCGCATCATTTCTGAATCAACACTTGCTCCTTAATTAGTTGAAAAAGCTTCCTGAAGCCATTTTATTTTTGTGACCAGATGTTGCTTTCTAGGAAATACAGCAGGTCTCAGTTTCATACATTGGTGAACCCTGCACGTAGCCAGCAGGAAAGAAAGATTTCCTTTACAGCTGGACTAGACTAGTTTTACTTTTGTCTTGGAATATGCTTGAATTCTTGTGTTGCTTCTTTGTCATGACAAAGATGAGCTTAAACCTCCAGTAAGGTGTAAGGTGCTACATATACATGAAAAATTTGCTAAACGATCCAGGAGGGGCTTATTGGCCATGCTTACCAACATATAAATTGATAGCTCCCCCTGGCTTAAGTGCTTCTTCTGTCATGCTTGCTGCTGTGCCCAGTAATGTTCGGCAGACTGGTAAGCACATCTGGGTGCCATAAAACAGAGATGGAACTTGTTCAGCTGAGTGTTTCATAAATTAAAGATTTCATCCATGCTGGGCAACCAATGATCACCCATAGATGTTTTTCCGGAATACAATATTTCCTTACTGTCATGTAGATCTGCATTAATAAGTGTATGAGCTGCCAAGTCTTATGGGTCCTTTCAAATATTCCATCCTGCAACATCAGTGCAAGCAATTCTGAGAAACCTTTGCCTCCGTGATTTACATTAACACAGGTAAAACTTCACTTTACCAAGTGAAGTGTGTTTGTTTTAAGTTTTCAATTGAAAAAGCTTACTAGACACTAAAATCTAGTAAGTCACGTGATGCTGACCTGACCCTTTAAAGACTATGTATGTTTTGATCTCACTTTAATAACTATGGCTGCTTCTCTAAGTTCCAGACTTGCATAATGCACTGCACTCCCGGTGTTAAATGTATGACAGACACCAAAACACAACAGAGAACAAACTTGATCTTCTCCTGCAAAGGTGTTTGCTTGCTTCCCTCCTCTCCCAGAGGACAAGATGCAGCACCATGCACTCAGTGGATAAGGGACACTTGATGATGTGTGTGAGAGATGGCAAACTAGAAGTGCGCCTCCTCTCCTTTCTGTATCCACTCCATAAATCTCTCAGCAAATTACAGCTGGTGTGAAAGATTTTAAAATCTACTCTTGCTCCCCAACATCCTTGGTTCTTCATAGGATGGTGAACCATCACCTGCCTGGCCAGATGACAGTAGGTCTTCTTCTCACACATGCTACATGGTCTACTGGCCACAAGGAAGTTTCTTGGAAATCAGATCATTTCCCTGCTGCTGGCAGTGCGTGGGGCTATGGCTCTCACCCAGGTTGTGTCCCTCACCCTGCCCTTGGCAAGGGCATTTCCCTGGAATAGCACAAGTGACATCTGGTTTTAGGGTGCAAAGGCCCCCGAACACTTGATTCACCTTGATTCCACTTAAGAGGACCAGCCTAAGAAGGGCACATGGGATGGTGTAAAGCCCTTGTCAGACTGTATATATGGCTTCTTCCAACCTTATCGCACTTTCATTTTGCCTCTACCAAATCCCATTTCCTTCTATTTCCAAGGAGGACACCATGGAGAGCCATTTATTCACAGAATGATTAGAAAAATTGCTCTGTTAATGTCACTGTTCTTCAAATGTCTAACTTTCAGCCACAGAGAACATGTTTGATATGACTTTTAAATTCCTGACAGATGCCTCAACACTCATCCCATTCTATAATGTTCAGTCCACATTTTCTTTCTCCTGGAAAAGAAAAACTATTAATTTTGGGGGGTGCTTGTATTTGCTGCAACTTCTAACTAGAATAGGATTATTACTAGACTTCATGTATTTAGATATATTTCTTAATTTAGATCTGACCTTTGAGTGTCTCTATTTTCATGCTTTGTCTGACTGGAATGGTGACTGAAAACAAAAGCTTCATCTACTGTGTCTACTGTTCAATGTCAAGTACAGAGAATATGACCTGGAACTTAACAGGGTGACAGCAAATAATTGATAAATACTAACTTTTTGGATGATTGTGACTTTGCACAAAATATTTCCTTGGTCTGATTCATATTGTATCAATACTGTCATGCCTAAATTCTACCATAAATACAGACAGAGGTTTTCATGAAAGCTGAGAAAGAAAGGATGGTAGAGGAGAGAGAGAGCAAGAGCAAGAGAGTGAGAGAGCAAGAGAAGGGGGGAAATTTGAGTGGGATTAATTTACTTATTATCAGTTAAAGAGGACTAGAAAGGGAAAAGCCATGCAGGAAATATCATCAACTAAATCTTCAGGGATGGCACCCATGGGTTAGCCACGCAGGGTTTCTCTGGAGAACATATATGGGTCTTTGGAGTTTTTCCATTCAGCAGTAAAGGCCAGGATTATTAGTAGTATTTATTGAGGTTTACTTCTACTCTATGACTTTTAATATAAAACCCAGGCCACTTGTACAAAGCAAGTAGGTACAGCTGGCATTGCAACTGTTTAACACAAAGCAGCAGAGCAAGTGCTGATACGAGAAAGAATGTGAGTGGAAAAGATCCAGGAAAATATGCGGAGCCACACTGTACTGGATGCCATGGAATTCTTGAACTGAATATTAAAAGACCCAGGTTGTAGTATTAACACAAAGGCAAGCAGTTTTAACCAGATGTGGTGTCACACACCTACAATCCCAATTCTCTAAGAGGTTGGAGAAAGTTCAAGTCAAGTCTGGGAGCTGCAAAAAGAACTCAGTGAGGCTCCATTTCGAAATTCAAACAAAAATATCAAATGACTGAGGATTCATCTCAGTATAAATGCTACAAGTTGAATCTTGTAACTCACACAAACACATGGGAGAGCGAAAGACAAAAAATACAAAATAATTTTGAAATGAAACAGAATACTAGTAAACATAGTCCTAAAATATGGCAGGTTTGTTCATGAAAAGATGTTGACTGTTAGTGGCCACGAGGAATGTGTGCAGTACCACAAATGCCAGGAATAATGAGTCACTATATAAGATAAAATTGGAGGAATTCCCCATACAGCATGATATTTATTTCAAAAGAGGGTACAGAGAAGTTCTTACACTATAATTACTTTAGTTGACTAATGAAAAGCATGAATGAGCGACAGTCCTGGGGTTGTGCCTCTACCACCCTCCATGCACACAGAAAAAGAAAATGGCATGTTAAGAATTTGACTAAGGGCCGGCGGTATAGCTCAGCGGACTAAGCGCTTGTTTAGGTAAGCGCAGGAACCAGTGTTCGATCCTTGGTTCCCCAAGCCGCGCCGGCCCCGCCTTTGGGTGCGCTGAGCCAGCGATGCAATCCGGGCATGGTGGCGCGTGCCTGTAATCCCAGCACATGGGAGGCAAAAAGCAGGAAGATCACTATGAATGTGGGCTGCATGCATAGTGAGACCCT